>JABCJY010000731.1:0-44377 GCA_013184415.1 Fusarium concolor
AAACTGCATTATGCAATAAAATGCAATATTTTATATAGTAATATGGAAGACAAATGTTCGCCCATCCAGAGAGTATCTAGACGGGTTCTCGTTCTACCTCATCCTTCATTCTTTCCACAAACTAAATGCTGTTTGCATCTTCAAACTGTATTTCATTTACGTAATAAATCAAGAAGGACATAAAATTTCATCTTGAAATCGTATCTTCCGTATGGTAGCTGTCTCCTGTCTCTCTTCCGGCTCCCTCCCATCGTAATTAGAATATCCCATCGACCTACAATAGCAAATGGAAACCATACAGTATCGAAGACAGATGCAACAGGAGGAGAAGGCAGTTGAGTTTTACAAAGTCCATGCCTTTGTGAATGTGCACATCCGCAGCACTTACACTCAGATTGAGGAACGCAAGAGATTTATCAGCGAGGATAAAGAGGTTGGGCCAGAGCGCACTGATCTTCTGTGGTTTATGGCATCAAATGTGCCCGAGGAAGAATAGCTGCGATCACAGCTTTGCCTTGTGTTTGTGCCGAACAATGACACTACTTCTATATTCATCAGTAACTGCTTGTGGCACTTGGTTCGCCATCCTGAGGCATGGAAGAAGCTTCGCGAGGAGGTGCTTGCCTGTGGTGACGAGCAGCCAACCTTTGAGTCCCTTCGCCACATGACTTACCTCGATGGTGTGATGAATGAGAGTAAGTCCCCCTCTTTACATCACTACGCGAGCCCATAATGACAATCCAGCTCATCGTGTCACCCCCAACAACGTCGTCCAGGTTCGAGCCGCCCTCAACGACTCTACCCTCCCTGTGGGTGGCGGTCCTGATGGCAAGCTATCTATGCATGTCCACAAGGGCGACCTCGTCTCTGTCACAAAGACGGTTATGTACTCAGAAGTTTAGCCATATTGAACCGTGCGACTCGGCGCCATATACACCTGTCATGCGTATTGGACCATCGAATAAGACTGGTACGAAGATAACGCTTCACAAGTGAGGTTCGTGTGAAGAGATGGCTGGCTTTAATTCTTTTATAAGTAGGTAAGTTATGATGTCGAAGTCTAAAATTATCCTGGGGTTACCATAGGGCTGAACTGGGGCTTGGGATGAGAGATGGAGAAAAGCTTGGCAAACTTTAAAGAGGCAATAGGGAAGGTACCCTACGGTATGGATCTGGGTATGGTAACATCACTAAACTCGATGATTTTAAAAAAAATTATTAAAAAATTATGATCTTCGGTACTGTATGATCTTAGGTAATTCAGATCGGTCGGTACTCTGTTTCTTCCATCTCAAACCGCCAGTCGTCCTTCCGGCGTAATTCATGAAACCAATTACTAACTTTACTTGCAAACTCTCACGAATCATCATCTCCAAATATCATGTTCGCTCTTGAGTCGTTGTCTCAAAGTCCAGCTTAATTCCGAGCTCACCAAGCTCACCAATCATGTCAGGCTCGCTTCTTTCGCGTTCTTAAAAACCGCCGACATCATCTTGACTATTACCGAAATGGGAATGCCGATCTCCCGCCTTGTCGGTCTCGCAATGCCGATGACCGATGGCCTACCGATGGTTTGGGTACGGTGTTTGGAGCTATTGGTGAAGAATGAGCATCATCGAGGTATGTATATAACTGATCCTGGCATTTTGTCAGGAGATTTCTTTGCAACTTACCATGTCGGTTTTCATTCATATCTTGAACCATAAGTCCTTGCCCTTGCAACATCATCAAGTTCACTCAACTTAATCACACCACCATTGTCACATCTCTACGAAATGGCATCACCACCCTCAGGTGGAATGCCGCAAGGGCCTCCCTATCTCCCCCAAACTGCAGGCCTCGGAGGTCGCCCTACAACTTCGGTCGATGATCCTATCAGTGGAGTAATCTTGGGGTTCTTCGTTGCTGGTGCCATTCTCAACATGACCGTCTTCCAGCTGAATCGCAAACGATCCCATAAGTTCGTCTTGTCTGGCTTGCTTTTTGGCTTCTGCATGGCCCGTATCAGCGCCAATGTTTTGAGAATCGTGTGGGCTTCATACCCAACCGATGTGAGCATTGCAATCGCAGCTCAAGTTTTCGCAAACGCAGGTGTTGTACTCCTGTTCGTGGTGAACCTGATCTTCGCTCAGCGTATCTTGAGGGCTTATCATCCACACATTGGATGGAGCAAGCCTGCATCGCTGGCCTTCAAGTTCTTATACTTTTCTATCCTAGCCAGTCTTGTGATGCTGATTACTGCCGTGGTCACCAACTTCTATACTCTCAACAAACACACCAAGCAACAACTGCGCGACCTTCAGCTCACAGGAAGTACATTCCTTGCGATTCTCGCGATTCTTCCTCTACCCGTCGTCGGACTCTGCTTTATTTTACCGAGGAAGGCACCAATGGATAAGTTCGGCCAGGGCCGCATGAGGACGAAGATCTATCTTCTAGTCTTCACTACAGTGCTCCTCTCTCTCGGGGCTTGGTTCAGAACCGGAGTCTCATACAAAGTTGTTCCTGTCCAACATCCCCGATGGTACCATAGCAAGGCCTGCTTTTATTGCTTTAACTATGTCATCGAGATCATCGTCGTCTTCTCTTACGCCCTTTCCCGCTTCGATCGACGATTTCACATCCCCGACGGTAGCCATGCCCCTGGCGACTACTCTGGTAGCAACAAGAAGACTCAAGAGCGCATGCATCGTGTCAATACAGAAGAGGAAGTCTTTGGCGACGATGAACGACCACGAACAGCGGACCAGAGCCAGCAGAAACAGAACCAATGGGAAGCAGGTCTCAAGAAAGAACTCGACGAGGAGACCGTTTGAAATCCAAGTCGCTTCTCGATCGTGTTACACGACTGTATTATTTGTGATACCTTGGGAAAGTTTGGGAACACAGAATATAGATGATGGGGTTTTGTATTACCGTCAGCTGGATCAAGATGGTTCGGACTTGGAAAACAAAGGGGTGGTGGCTTAGCCATATATGAAGAGGGCGACCCTGCTCAATAATTTTAGGACGACCTTGAGATTGTCATGTAATAATACAAAATGACACTAATTGCAGCCTTTGAATCCTGAACGAGGCGATTGTTTTTGAACAGTGCTAGCACCTCTTTACATGAAACTGACTTTATACTTCGCTATATACGTCATCACTATGAGAAGAAACAGTTTGATCATGCATGTGTGTTTCTTTCTCTTACAGCGCAGAACTCAAATATGCGTATCTAAGCAGCCATGAGATGGGCGCCGCAGTCAAGTCCACCAAACCCTTCCCCACAGAGATACCATACTGTCCCAACGCAATGATAGCTCTGCAGTGTTTGGAAGCTAGTGATAAGCAAGGATGAAATGTCCGTCCAATTCCTGCGCCAGAGTTTTGTTTCGTTCGGAAAGTTCGTCGTGTGGAATCGTACCAGGCTGAGCTGAAACGTGCTTGAGGCTGGCGCAGTCGCCCAAACATGGCGTTCCAATATTCGGTTCGAGCTTGGTGAGATGTGGATATAGGCGACGAGATTAGAGGAAGTAGTCAGGAGTCCCTGAAGGAAGGTTAGCCAGGTTCGACTGGAGTCGGCTGATAAAACTTACGCCTTGAGACCATGGGCTCACCAGCTCTGGGGCATGGATCGAATTGCAGGCTGGTTGTGGTTAGCTATGCGCTATAATACAATCTCAATATAGAATTAACTTACAAGGTGTACTTCAAGTGCTCATCAATCTCCATGATGGCGGCTTGGTTACCGCATCGATAGCAGTAGTTGGGTGCTGTGGCGTGTTAATGCTGTAAATAGCTCTGGTTCGAGCGTATATCATACCTGAGAAAATGGTGACCACATTTCGGTCTTGAGACCAATTGTAACCCTCCATAACAAGTTGATGAGCTCGCGCAATCAAAGTCAACCCGTTGTTGTGGTTGAAAGCTTCTGAGATATCCTGTCCGAACGTATACCCCGCACCTCGAGGAGAAATCCCCCAGCCGCATCGATCATCGGGGTCTGACCAAAGAAGGTCACACATGGGACCCTCATGAGGAACCTCTTGGATACGGTCCAGCGCTCGGATGTTATCCAGTGTATCAATGCTGGGAGAGAGACCACCGTGAAGACAGAAGATTTGGTTGTCGATCAAGGCAGTGAGGGGGAGGTAGTCAAAGAGGTCGGTGAAATACTTCCAGACATTAGCGTTTCCGTATTTGCGGAGACATTCGTCGTAGAAACCGTAGACCTGGGTGATCTGACGGGACTCGTGGTTTCCTCGAAGGATGGTAATTCGTTGAGGGTATCGGATCTTGAGGGCGACAAGAAGAGTGACGGTCTCAACAGAGTAGTAACCTCGGTCAACATAGTCACCTGTCGAGGGTAAGTATCGAATGTGCAAAGCTGAAAGATCGAGGCGTACCCATGAATAGGTAGTTGGTGTCGGGGTTAGGTCCACCGATCTTGAAGAGCTCCATCAAGTCGTGGAACTGACCGTGGATATCACCACAGACGGTAACGGGGCATTTCTGGCGAGACAGGATCAGCTCAAGCATAGCTCGCCGGCGCATGTCATCAACGTACCACTGGCTGCACGTTCGACTCTTCCTGTAGAACTTCTCGTGCCTAAATTGTAGGTTAGCGTTTGATTGCATCACGCGAGAACAGCCAAGCTTGTTGACTATGATGTATGCCCAATTTGATCGCGACTCGACCGTTGGATATTATACATCCAATCAAGCTCTGTACCCCGCTGACTTTGAGGCCTTACCTTGTCGCACAGTCTCTGAACATCAGCTTCGGCCAACTGCTTGCAGGACATCAAGCTCTCGATCCAACCATCGAGGGTGGGGATCGTGGTGGGCTCGAAGTTGAGCACAGGTGAAGCTTCAGCGGGCGCTCGCCCAACATCCTCCATATTGGTATCCATGGTTCAGCTGTATCGAGTCGGTTTTTGAGATGTATTTATTGTGGAAGCGAGGTTGAAATGACGTTGACGTGAAGTGACCGCTTGAGTCGCGAGCGGGCGGTGGGGCACGAGCACAAAGCGGCGGTCGTCAGGGGAGGAGAAAAGCAATCAAGGGAGATGAGATAATCAGCAGCTACCGACACCAGCAGCAGCAGCTTCTGTCGCTAAATCGTTCTATCGCGGGGAAAAGGAGTATGCGAAAAAAGGCGCAGGATGATGAGGGCGCACGAGGCTCGTGAGTGAAGATTTTTTGGTGGGCGTTGTTAGGTGATAGATGATGATGGGGAGCGAAAGGAGGAGGGAGGGATGGATGATGTTGGTGGTTGCCAGCCTAGGCCGGCCTGAGCTGGCGCCAAGTTGGGGCAGCACCAGCCAACACCAGCCAGCGCAACGCCAGTGTTTGCCCCTTCCACTTCCACTTACCAACCTTGGCCTGGATTATCGAGGTAGCGCCTCATGTGGCGTAACTAATATCAGCTTCCTTATGAGTTGGTGTTACATATTCTCTTAAATTAATAGCAGACGTCTTAATTAAAGCACCTTCTTTAGGCACTATATATAAATCGCGGTTAATTAATTCGCTGCGTATGCATTGAATCAAGGCTCTTCCATTTCGTCATTAAAATAAGGTACCTTGGCTACTTGATATCACAAAAGTCTGTCCGGAGACGGGTGTGGCTTGCATACTAATTATATTGACACGACATATCTGATCATAACCAGCCTCGCTAAATTCATGTCATCAATAATTGCTACAATGGCTCTCCAATTCCAGCTTGGGTATTGCCATGAGTAAATCCACGATGATGATAAGGTAACCAAAAAATCTCCATCGCCAATTCATCCTCTTCAACGCCTTAGAGTTCCCGTTTATGTCAATCCTAATCCGACGGGAGCTTCCTGCTCAACAGGTTCAAACTTTAACAAGTTGTTTCCGACCAGGTTCTCAAAATCGAGGCCGACTTCAGATAACAGCTTAGAATGGTCCTTTGCTCTCTCCATGCACTGCGTCCAGACCTGTCCTCCAGGTTCCGTGCTGCTAAGTTGGCGTGCTAGGATGACGTTGAACGCATCGACTTCTTCTTTGGCCCATTTGACGCACACACTCATCATGGGCGGTGGGAAGCAAGACTGGAAACACTGGACCGTGTTGTGGATGACCATAAAGTACACAAACGAGAGCTCCCAGATGTATAAATGCAAATCTCCCTGGAAGATGCATTGTCTGAATCATATTAGCATGCAATCTGCTGACACTCGCTCACAAGCTTACCTGGTTCGTTTTTGGATGGTACCGTTTCTCGCCGAGAGATACGATTCTCGGGCGCTGTCTTCAAAACCTAGCCTTGTCAACCAACTAACATTGCGCCTCGTCTTTGTATTGTTGTCGTGCGTCAATTCAAGTTCGCGAACGATCATGTTGGCCAGCTTGGCGCATCGTTCGCCGACCTTGAAATTGATGAAGTCCTGAGCAATTGCATGATTCTTCAGGCCGCGAGCGATTGCTTTGAGTTTCTCAACGCGAGCCACAGCGTCCTCAAATCTTTGCATAGCAATGTCAATATCGAGATCATCCATCTCGCTTTCAACCCAGCGCAAGTTCTGCTGTTTGCCATCCACTTCAATGAGCATATCCTTGATATCAGATAGCGTCGCCAAAAGTTCTGTCTTTTGAAGAAGACCGGGATCTCGTGAAGCGAAGTAGTTGATCGTCTCACGCGCCTTGTTGTTAGCTTCCATCTCAGATCGTAGACCCTTGCGAAGCTGTTCTATAGCCTTGCGCACATTGAGGAGTAGTTGCTTCTTCTCGGGGTCTTGGGGTTTCTCCGTCCGATAGATGAAAGATTCCTGACCAACACCTCGTACCATGATGGCATCCGCAAGCTTATTACGTCCACCAGTTGACGATTCTCCAGTGCTCGACATATCCACCACTTCGACATCCAACAAAGGCCAGCAACGGTCGGCTACCAACTTCATCATCGGTCCTCGTGCGTCCGAATTCGGCGCATCTGCCTTTCGCTTCTTACGCGATGCGATGAGGAGGTGATCGTTAAGCAGAAAGATCTGCATTGCTCTGCGTGACTTGTATGTAGCATTGTCGAGCTCAATCCAAGGACCTGCATCTTGGACAACATGTCGTCCCGCCGCATTAGGGAGGAACTTTTGCGATCCTTCCACGCCCTTGAACAAGGCCTGCATTTGCGAGTTCCACATTGCGCTTCTATCGGCAATAGACGTGCGCCTGTCTCTCCTGCTACTGATACCAGGGGCGCTCGAAAGATCTCCAGGCATCGGTTCATCGTTCTTCGCAGCGGCCGCTCTCATAGCTGTCGTGTTGACTTTTAGCTCTGACATGAAGTTCTTGAGATTCCTCATCTCGCTCTTGAGCTTCTCTGCCTCCTTGCTAATTTTGATAAACTGTGTCCTGTTCTGCATAACGCTCTGTTGTAGATCCATCCCCACACGTGCCTTGACCTTGCGCAATGAGTCTTCGAATTCGCGGATTTGATCCTCCGTCGCATCACTTAGGGCAGCCTGAACGTATCGATCTGGCTTCAATTTCGGATCTCGGAGGCCCTTAATATCAACAACTGGAGCAGCTCCAGGTCCCGAACGAGAAGGAGGCTTTCTCAGAGCGGCTGCGGTATCTCTAGGCTCGTAGTTGCTGAGAGAAGGCATCTGCGGCATTGGAGGTGCGGCGCCATTGGGGCCTGGGGGCGGTTGGTTGGTAAATCGTGTTGAGTATCGTCGCTTTACGAGATCCGAGGTCTATATGATGATGTGAGCATGGCGACATTGAGGTAGCTTCTCGGCCAGACTCACCTTTCCGCTAGCCATTGGCGGAGGACGCGGACGAGGTCGAGCTTGACCAGCATCGCTCGGAGGTGGCATGTTTGTATCATCTTGGGCAATCGGACCTGAGATCTGACGAGGAGCACTGATAGTAGGCCTCTTCTTCCTCTTGCCGCTGCGGAGGGATATTTTATTGCGATCCTCCATCTTGGGCGAGTGTTGAAGCTAGGCGGCGACTCGGAGGACTCGAGGTTGGTAGTTGATATGTGTCGAGTTGGAATTATCAAACTTATACGACAACGTGAGCGATGTCTCAAATCAAAACTAAATTCTTGTCTGGCTTTTGGCGCCAGCCGACGGGAGCTCTATCATGAGCTGTAGTGCTGTACGTGTAATCGTCGGGTCGCGGTCTCTTCACTGAAGCAGCTACTGGAATGGGAGGTGCATCAGGAGGTGGGGTACGTACCCAGCCTCTCAGCCCCGTTACATGAGGTGGGCTGTGACAGCATTGCTTGGACAGACATTGTTTGGAAACGTCCTGTTACAGACAAATCTCTGACAATTCTGAGAAAGGGAATATTGTTGAAGCATTATTAAAGAAGCCCTATACATAGTTCTAATTTATTGCCATTTCAATTGGTTTTGTGTTATTGATGTTCTTGACTCTGCCCAGCTTCAGAAGCACACCCAAATAGGCTTAGCGTCATCATCATGTGTTCCGGATCTAAAAAATTGGTTTATCGCGACAACTGAAAGCTTGCCGCTCCCGACGCTTAAACAGACAATAAACCCGACCTCGAGCATTGACGTCGCAATATCCTCCGTCTCTTGGTTTCCGACATCGCTAAGCAACATCTCAAGTCTCGGTCTTTCCCATTGTTAGTGTACGGTGGGAGTATATTCGGTCTTCTGCTTATTACGTCCCAAGCTGCAACCTCCTCACCTACATCATCAATCTCCAAAATGGTGCAGCCCACCACCCTCGTGACGGCATCCGTTGCTACCGCCGCCGCCGCCATTGTCGGTAAGACTGCGCCATTGTTTCTGCTGCAATTATAGAATTGTGTCATGCAATACGACATCAATTACGGATCAGCGAAGCTATGGTACACATTGGCTAACGCAATACCTCTGATCAGGTTACGCCATCTACTTCGACTATCAGCGTCGAAACCAGGCCGAGTTCCGCCGGAACTTGAGAAGGAACGAGCGAAAGCAGGCCCGCGTTGAGAAGGAGGAGGCAGAGGCTTCTACTCAGCAACAACGTCAGAGCATTCGTGCTAGAGTGGAGGAGGCCAAGGAGGAGGGGTTCCCTAGTGGTGTTGAGGAGCGGGAAGCTTTCTTTAATGAGCAGGTTATGGCTGGAGAGATGCTCAGCCAAGATCGTACGGATTGCCTTGATCTGGGTATCATTTACAATTTGCTGACTGTTGTTTTACAGCTTCTAAGGCCCTCGAATCTGCTCTGGCCTTCTACAAGGGCCTCAAGGTCTACCCTGCTCCTGGCGATCTGATCCGAATTTACGACAGCACTGTTCCCAAGGTATGAAAGGAAAAATCATGGATTTGAGTTGTCTCTAACATCTATACAGCCCATATTAGACATCCTTGCCGAGATGATCGCATACGACTCATCCCTCGACATCCGAGCACCTGCTGCTCCCGCGGGCATCAATCTTTCCGACATTCCCAACGTTGGTCTCGATTAAAGAGGGATGTCGTCTGTCCGAGTTTCCTCTCCGCTCCTGGCACATATATACCCAGACGTTGGAAATGATCTTGAAATAACACCCTTTACCCCCCAAAATCTGCACCATGACAAGCCTGAACAACAGGCTTTCAAAAGAAATGTCTAATGGAGACCTGGCGGCCTTCAATGTACCATAGTTCCGCTCTTCCAGCTTCCATAGAGCTTTGTGTAAACAAATGTACGTTGAAACGAATAGGTTATGAACAACAATCACTGGCACGTTTCGGCCACATATTATGTCTTGGAAGTATTTCTTTATTCTTTACCTTTCCATTTCCTATCTTCGGGACTATGAAGCCTCAATCTTGCGTCCCTTCCTATCTACCCTTTCATCCTCTGGGTTAAAACCTCCGTTACCCCAGTTTGCCCACTCTGGTGTTGGAGTCGCGTCCATATAGTCCTCTGGGGTCCAGCCGCCCTCATCTGGGGGACCCCTTGATTCGAGTAATTCGAAGAACTTTTTGTAATCGATCAAAGTGTGCCACTTGCCGTCGACATAGAACCTCTCGCTAGCCAAGAGAATGCAGCAACTGTGGGCGTGCTCGGCAGCAATGCCATACTTGAGACCCTTTTCTTTTAGTCTCTTCTCAAGTGCTTTGACAAAGTCGCAAACTTCCCAATAGAAGGGAACGTTGGACATGCTCAAACCTGCGTTGGAGGATGTCGATGTACCGCAGTACGTAACGCCCTTAACCTCGACGAAACAGGGCAGACCTTGCTCAACGAGTCTTGCGTAGCCTTCAGCCTCTTCCTCTACGTTGAATCCCTTGACTAGTGTCAAACGGAAGACGGTGCGGTGGTGGAAGCGCTTCTCACGGAGGATATCAAGACAACGATTGAATCGCTCCCAGAAATCTCTGTGAAGAGGCCTGTCAATCTTCCGCAGCGACTCCTTATCAGCCGCATCGATAGATACGTAGAGTTGAGTTACGACCTTGAGAGCAGCCAACTGATCAGGATGCTGGGCATTGCAGACGAGGAAGGAAGAAATGCGCTCCTCGTGTAGCATGCCAAGAAATTCGTTGATATAAGGGTAGAAAATGGGTTCTCCCACGAGTGACAAGGCGCAGTGCTTGATCTGCATAGCTTCGGCAAATCGCTCGGCTCGTACACCAGGCACACCACGCATCATTTTAATCTTTTGGTAGTGATTTTTCTTGACTCCTTCAAATATCATCTCGGGAGGATCAACGACCCATCGCCATGTTGTTCCGACGGGGTTTGTACCATGTCGCCAGCAGAAGACGCACTTGTTCGAGCAGGACAGCGAAGGGGTAGTCTCCATACAAAGATGCGACTTAATACCGTAGAAACTGTACTTGTAGCAGGAGCCACGACCTCTCAGAGCTGACTTGGTCCATCGGCATATCTTGACTCCGGAGTGGGATCCCACAATCGCATAACCTTGCTTAGTAAGGGCTTTGTATGTAGGCGATTCCTTAGCGACCATTTCCTTGGGTCCCTGAGGAACTGATTTCTTTTTGGAAGAGCCATAGTTGGTGAAGTCGATAGCGAGAGGGGCTTTCTGAGTCGTCGAGCCGTCATCCTTTCGAATCATGCGTCCGAGATCTTCAACGTCGTCCAGATCCCTTCCACCCTTTGTCTTCTTTTTAGGTTCTTCATCGTCGAAAACTACTTCACCATCGTCTTCGTCTTCAGCGATGTCTTCAACGTCGCTTTCTTCAGCTGCTCCACTGCCAGGAACTCCCTCGCCCAGGCTACCAGTACGAGCGACATGTTCAATAACTTCTTGAACGCCCTTGCTCCATTCCTTCAGACGCTCTTCGTGATCACTCTTCATGTCGCCCATTCCAACAGGGTATGCTCTCTTGCGAGCAGTGAGCTTAGCCATCCACTTGTCAATTTCCATGGCCTGGAAACAGAAACCATCTGCCTCAGTAGGCCAATTCTCAGTGTCACCAAAACCGAATACAGAGTAACCCAGAATTCCCGATAGAGGAGCGGTATCGATTCTGAAATCATGATGTGTTTCTTGGAGATGCTCGAGGAAAGTGTCGTTGATAGTATCAATGTTGTAGCTGGGAATCAGGAAGAGGTAGAAAAGGTCGGCATCACCATGTCCCTTGTAGGGCGCAAGGAAATAATCATCGAAGTCGATCTCGGTGAGGTCTCGAAGTTCAGGTTTAAGAAATTGGCGACCTGACTGCTTGGATAGCTCGTCTAGCTTTCCACAGAAATCTTCGATGTATGCCTCCGCAATCTTGGCCGTCTTAGTCGTGATGGAAGAGAAAAATACCAGAGGTAGGACAGGTCGAGTAAGATCCTTTTTTTCTTCCTTGTTTTTCGATGGCTTCCTTGCTACGCCACCCTTGATTCTTCGGGGTCCCTGGGATTTGACATTCTTTTTCTCTTCGATCGACTCGATGGTGGGAGTCTCTTCTTCGAGGACAACCTTAGGCTTGGCGGGCTCTTCGTAAACCTCCTTGAACGCCACTATTTCCGTCTTGTGACCATTGATATGGAAGTAGATTCGAGCCCCAACGAGGATAACAGCGATAGTCCAGAGAATAGGAGTTCGGTGAATGTGCCAGACATCAACCAGATCTTTAAGAGTCAGCACAGCGTTCTGACAGTGGGATAGCGACATGGCTTACCATCGACAAAAGAATCGAGGCGCGAAGGCGACGAATAATTTGCCCAATCCATTGTGATAATCTGCCGGCTGCCAGACTCCCTTGAATGTGAGAGGGAATAATTGGGTGAAAGCAGCCACACACAATTGATTGAATAGACGTCTGGGGAAAAGCGATTCAAAAGTTTGCCCCGCCCTCCGAAATCTTTTAGTGGAACCCGCGCTATCGTCACGCATCGCCAATGGAGGGGCAGTGATTAGATAGCAGCTTACAGTGTCATTCCTGAGATGCCAACTCAAATTTTACACGGTAGGCTGAGAGAAAGAAGTGTAATAATTACTATGAAAAAATCCTTTTATTTACCATTAATTATAGGTTTCCACGCCAGAACGCCACGGGGAGTCGACTTGCCGTTGAAGGCTAAATGTACTATGAACATCACATGTTGAAAGACACCTCTTAAATACCCAATTGTTGTATACATTCAAGTCGTTAGATACAAGCCAGATAAGGGTCACCTAGACTCTTCTATCTGATCCTGCAGCTTGAGACTTCTCTCGAAGATCCTTCAAGCAAGGTGCGTGGAACATCTCCCCTGTAATAGCAAGCTTGGCAGTTCGGGTCGCAACGAAAATCCATAATAAGACCACTGAGATAGATATCATCTGTTCATCAAGTTAGTAAAAATGATCTTTCGGACAATATCAGGTTTTCATACCGTTGTAGAAACCTTAAAGAAGTCACTATCAAGGTTTTCAGCCAGTGAGCTGGAGCATGTCGCCAAGACTCCAATCGGAAATGTGAATCCCCAATATCCAATGCTGAACGAAGGAGATTTTGTGACAATGCTGATTATGGCAAAGGCTAGCCAAACCAGACCAAACCCATACATGATAAGGGCAAGGAAGATGCCAAGTACATACAGCGTTTCACCGGCCCGTACAGCAGCCTCGCCAAAAGCATTGGTCTTTGGGATCACCTGAATAGCGACTTTTCCGAGTTGCTGGATGGCAAACCCTCCCTGCCCAAGCGGTCCTATGGGGAGCATGGCCGACACTATCACCTCCTTGGGTGGGAGCGAGTGGACTGTGAGACGAGGGAAATACAACGCCAATACACAAGCCGCACAGAGCTCACCAATGCCCCAGATGACATATGAGGCCACTATCGTCGTAAGCGCGTGGTGGTGGTTTGGAAGAACTTCTGCCACCACTCCTCCGGTCGCAGCGGCAACTACAGCTGGAACAATAGGCAAAAGGAGCGCAGCTGTGATGTTCTCGAGGCCGGGACGATGACGATGCATCACGACGAAGGGCATTGTGATGCAAGTAGCAATTGAGAGTAATACATCAATCCACCAGAAGACCCAGGCTAGATAGATTACCCATTCTCCCCATTGCTTACAGCAGAACACCATCATGTTGATGATAGCTACCCAGCGGTCAGCATTCACTCAGCGTAGTGGATGTGTTGCTCACTTGCAAAGGCCATAGGCATACAGCCGAGAAAGAGGCTTTGGCCAGGATGTGCTATCATTGCACTCCATATTTCAGGATATAGGGCATAACGCGTAATACTTATACCGAGGAAGACTGTGAATAGTATGATGTTGAAGACAAAGAATACATAAGATATGTACTCAAGCCAAATGGCATGGTAGGGGAAGTTGTGTAACAGAATCGAAACGATCCCAGTTCCCATGCAGACGGCGAACCATCTATTGGATCATGTCAGTGCTGAACTTTTGTGAAGACCAATTAGAGACCTACGATGGTGTAAAGTTGCGCACAAGTCTTCTCCAACCGGTGTTTTCCTTACAAGGCAGAGCCGACTCGCATGGCTTCGGCGTAGACCCGTTACATGCCGCACCATTTGACGTTGAAGTGGCACAGTCAGCCATATCGATTATGAGTCCAAAGGATTCCAGGGTCAGATGCGATGTGACGTGAGCTGCTGATCAACGTGACGACCGGAAGCTAAATTTTTAGAGGTTCTTTTCAATGGTCCAATCAGAATGCGTTTGAGACCCCGAATATTGTACAAAATGAGACTTAATATATGGTATCGAATGAAATCTGACGCTTTATCTTGGAATAAAATAAGTTTTGAGATGAGAATAAGCCGAGAAGTAAGACGTTTTCAGGCTTTTTTCCAACGTTGAATAAGCCGTTATAGCCGTGGCGACCTTGGATTGCTCATCGCCGAGAACCGCACTAACATCCCGCTCCCAAGAATTGTACATAATGGGATCCACAACTCAGGTCGGCGATAGTGGGTATCGCAATTGAGTCCCCGAGAAAGAATAAAAGAAGAAATGCCATCTTGCGGATAAACAGCCTTATCGATAAAACCCCACTGACGCTTCCAAAGAGCCCAACTGTGATGATTCCTTTGTCGTATCTCCCAAATCCTTCGTAATATCGTTGCCTTTGTTGCACAAACAAAGGAGTAAGGTACCCAAGTCATATACCGCAAGATACCTTGATAAGTCTTGGGGCTGTTAGCGTCCTTACGTCCAACCAGAGCCTCCAGATCGGTTCACAGGACCATCGCTTCTGTCGTTCGGCGATTCAGCCTGTCTGTGCCGCCCAAGATATGATGTCGGTAGCAATCCACGACCCACAGCAAGATGTCGGTGACACTATCTGCCGGCTTGTCAGAGCCGGAGCTGACCGTAGCAATAAGGAGGTTGTCCATGCATTGTTGACCCCGCCCTTTGTTCCAGAGTTGTGTTGTCTTCTTCTAAGATAACTTAAGTTCAAGTGATAGAACATCGATATCATCAACAACCAAGTACCATCAACAGCATAACAATCATGGCCATCAGCATTTTCTCCAACCTTTCTGCCTTGGGCGTAAGCCACAACACAATCCCCAACGTGGGTCCCTGCCAGCAGAATCGTTTTGACGAACTCGTGGTGCGACTCAAAGATGCTCTTGGTCCATCGTCGGGGCTGACTTCAGACGATGTTGACGTTGACTTCCTCCAACAGCTGATGGAAGGTTATGACTGCAAAGAGAACATGTGGTCTCGATATGCGTTCGGCGACCGTAGCAGGGGCTATACGCGTAATCTCGTCGATGAAGGCAATGGTAAAAGCAATCTGGTATGTTGCCCAAGCCCTTGACCCATCGCAACTGTGCTGATACCCTTATAGCTTGTCCTTGTATGGTCTCCTGGAAAGGGGTCTCCTATCCACGACCATGGCAACGCTCATTGCCTGATGAAGATTCTGAAGGGGAATCTGACGGAAACTCGATACGCATTCCCGGACGAGAACGAAGAAGAGAAGCCGATGAAGGTCATCGGAGAAAGAACATATAAAGAGAACTCAGTCGCCTACATGGCAGACGAGCTAGGACTGCATCGTGTGTCCAACAGGGGTAGCGACTTCGCTGTGTCCCTTCACCGTAGGTATCCCCTGTCCACGACACTTGTCGCAGTAACTAACCTGCAACTTTGCAGTGTACACCCCTCCCAATGTAGCCAAGAAGGGATGTCATATTTTTGATGAGAAAACAGGACGACGAAGCCATGTTCCCGGTTGCCATTACTATTCAGCGTATGGACGACTGTTGAAGGAGTAGTTGAAGCGAATGGGGCTTCGAGAGCCACAACCTTGATGAGATATGACCTTTGTGTGATTGGCGCTGCATGTATTAAAAAGCGCTCCTTTGATATGGATTTGTTCAGATTGTTTTTGAGCGTAATAGCATGTTGAATGGAAGATGGTCTTCGAATAGCAGGTACTCAATATTAACATATAATGAACCGGTTTGATCAATCAAACAGACCCGCATTCAATACGAAGACGTCAAAAGAGTGAATAATGAGATGAAGGAGGAACAAATCGACTGACTGCAGTTGCTTTGCTGCTCGCCGTTTCCTCTTTCCCTCATCTTGAGCACGCAATCGCCGCTTTGCCCCGAATCGGAAATACGTGTGGTGAACACTGTGATACACTGTATTCGCGATACCGCCATCCCGACCGATAACCGTTCATTGTGATGATGGAAGAGAAAATAATATGGCAAAAGAAATAAACGCGAGGAGATTAGTAACTTCCTGGTCACAAGCTAATGATATAGCGTATTCTCGATGGTTTATCGCTAAGAATAAGGCATTTTGCGTTTGCCGATAACCGCTGACTTCATCGCGCAATCCTCTTGCTTACCTTCACAGCTTCCAGGCAATCCCGAGTTGAGCAGCCTGTCTATATTGCCCAACCAATTAAACTCCTTGAGCGTGCAAGTCCTAGACATTTACCTTTTCAACCACTGTACTACGTAGTTGCCATTGTCTCTGATAGCTTGCTATTGGTTGCCTGGTCTTCAGCTCCGATACCTTCGCCTAGAACTTTACTTGGCTCTCAATGCACATCAAGACTGGGTTGCGATTTTTAATACCGCGATGAGTCTTCAGTATGGTCCCCGGGCTCACAACAACATGTCTACCCAATTTGGTTGTTGATGCTGGTGCCTCGGCCGAGCTCCCAGTTGATGATCGGTTCTCATTTGAAGCCACCAGCAAAGTGGCCAGGATGCAGTCCGACTCGAGCGCTAATATAGCAAGTCAAAATTTCCTAATACGCCATAATCGATCCCTCTGCCAAGGATTGTACATCTCTTCATATGATGCCGAATGTGACGTCTTCCCCTCATACAGTTACCCGCCGCCTGTTTACTGGAGCGCTTCAGCAACAACAGGGTATCTAAACTTGGGTTGAGAGATCGACACTTGAAACACCAAATACCGACCACTCATTGAGGTGATATCCTCAGTAGAGAACGTGATTTGCACGGATCGATCGAATGTGCGGGTGATCTCCATGAGGTTATCTCAATTATACTAGCACCTACACTTGAGCAAGGAGCTATGAAGCAACTTATATAAAGACTGTTTTGGCCCCGACTACTTACAGATTTTGACCGAATCTCCATGTCAGCGCAGATTCAAGGAGCACAATATGCGTGTATCCACCTTCTTGTCCATGGTCCTCTCGGCCTCTCTTGTTGAAGCTCTTCCTGCCAATGAGTTGAGTGCCCAGAATCAGGAATATGATGGTTATCTCATCTCCACCTTCAGTGACCCAACTCCTGAAGTTCAATGGCATTTGTCAAATGGGAAATCGGCTTCGAGCTTCAAGTTTTTGAACGACGGCAAGCCCGTTCTGACCTCAGATGTGGGAACAAAGGGTGTAAGAGATATCTTTCTCACAACAAACACTGCTCGCTCCGAGTATTTCATCATCGCCACTGGTATGTCGCGTACAGCTCGTTATGGAGTGTCACTCACAGATCGCTCAATAGACTTGGATATCAATGCTCCCGATTTTACTTGGGACTTCGCGACACGAAATGGCAGCCGAGGCCTTGTCGTATGGTCCTCAAAGGATCTTGTCAATTGGTCCAAGCCCTCGCTCCGAATGTAAGGCAACATAGACTTTGTAGACCTACATATTCTTACTAACTTCCAACAGAGTTGAGTCCGTCACTGCAGGCATGGCTTGGGCGCCCTCTGTTGTCTGGGACGGTCCTACAAAACAGTACTATGTTTTCTGGGCCGCAAGACACTACGCCGTTTCTGACCCTGAACATAAAGGCACCGCGACCCTCAACCGCATTCGCTATGCAACTACCAAAGACTTCGTCAAATTCAGTGCTCCGAAAGACTATCATGCTCCTGAAGACACTGGCCTTATCGATCAGGAGTTCCTGTATCTGGGCAAGCCAGGCCATTTTGCTCGCTTCCTAAAGAATGAAACTGTTAACAAAGTATACCAAGAGACCACAACGACCGGTCTTTTCGGAGCCTGGACTCGTGTCCCTGGATATGTCCGACCTGAGTCACCACTTGAAGGCCCTGGTGCGTTTGCGGATCTTACAACACCTGGGTTATACCACCTTTTTCTCGATGACTACACCCAATACATTCCCTTCGAGACATCCAACATACTTTCCCCAAAATGGGAGAAGTCAAAATTCCCTGACTTTCCGAAGGGTCTGAAGCATGGCTGTGTGACACCTCTTACCAAAAAGGAGTACGATGCGGTCGCTGCTAAGTTTGGTGGATAGGGTTGCTGAACTACCTTCATGAAAGACAGGAGTACCGAGTTCTAAAGATGTTAAACAGGTAGACTAGATCGGATTTAGCACTCAGTGTCCAAAGGAAGCATGAGTCACAAAGGGAGGATAAAAAGTTAGCTTCGTACTCGTACAATTAAGATTCAAGTATGAATATCGCCACAGAGACGTATTCTTCTCATAAATCATTTCTTTCCATTCTTTAGGCTACGAACTCATTATATTTAGTGGTACCTGAGACTAAGGGTTACAAATATATATTTTTCGATGTTGATTGCCCAAGATAAGAGAACTTACATCCGCCTCATATAAGTTAGGGTTCAGGGGCATGTGCATCACAGACGATGCTGAGACGCCACAAAATATCGATGCCTAATCTCATGCTTCCGAGCTACAACTCAGAAAAGATTATACGCTTGATTCCAACCATAAATGTCTTCTCGCCATCTCCAAGCTACGAAACCCTCCCTCTTCCAACACCTCTTTCTCTGAACCAAGCGGCACACCCTGCGTTCATGATGGAGAGCCAAACCGCACAACACAAAATGAGACTTCGCAGCTCAGGGTTCCTCCGCTGGTCATCTCTACCACCGGAGATCCGCTGCTTGATTCTGAACACAATCGTCGACCAGAGAAACCCACGATGGGCTGCTTTGGCCTCTGTGTCAAAAGAGTGGCAAAGCGTCATCGGAACAAGAAACATGTCCAAGCTAAAGCTCAAATCACTTTGCTTGGAAGAGTTTGAACAAGCAGTTGTTCGACAAAGGGAGCTTGTGAGGCATATTTATCTCAATGTTACGCTACCCGAATATGGCTGCCGAGTTTGCAAGAACAGCTTGCCACAATCCCTCAACAGAAAGAATGACACGGCAATGAGTTGGGCAATCCAGAAAGTACTTGAGATTTTAAGCACTTGGGAAACCACTGGGCCCTTGACTCTGGAACTCAATGCGACATCTGCCAGTGACTCGGAGCATTGGTTCAAGAATTTTCGTTTTGACGACGACTGCCCCTCAGAAACAGCTGACCATGGATGGCATGATCCTCATCATGGCTGGGAGGATGGATCAAGGGTTAAGCCTACACCCTTTGCTGCCATGCAAAGGCTCTTCGGGGCTATCGACATTGGCGATTATAGTATAACAAGTCTTCCCCAGATTAATGCAGTCACCTGCTTTATTATACGTCGACAATTCCGCCATTGTATCCAACCTAGACAACTGGCCTTACTTGTGTCCAAGTTTCCCTGCTTGACAGATATGATTTACGAGTCATGGCTACCGATATATACATGCCTCTTCCCAGATTTCCTTTTGCTTCATCCAAACGCAGGTATGTGCGACTCTTTAGAATAGTATTCCTTGTGCTCTTTCCAACAAATCAGATCACTAACTATCCGAACGGAAGATCATCCAGGAGATTTCACTAGGCCTCTGCCCAAGACTGAAGAGATTGACTCTATTTAATGACTCAAATCGGTTCCTCTCTGAGAGCTTAAGTACAGGAACAGACAGATACGTGCACTTGAATCGTACTTATTTTCAGGATAGCACTTCCGGTAATAGTAAGAACATTGCCCAGAAAAGTCGAACACTCGAACAACTTGCTGTCTCGTTCCTTATCAGTGCTGAGGATTTCTTCCAGGCTTGTAACAAAAGATGGAGATGGCAGCACCTGCAATCCCTGACCCTAACGTCAAAGCTTCTACAAAAGGGGAAAGCCCAGGAGAAGAATATCAACGACCTGGTTGCCAGCACGGCGGAATTTGTATTTCGGATGCCCAAGTTGACTACCATGGTACTCTGGAGTGGGAGTGAAGGAAATGCCTGCGCATTTATGTACACCACAAGCAAACATTGCGCTTGTGTTACTTGGCGAGGCACATGGGACCTGGAGTTGAGCTCAGATACCCTGAAGGCATGGAAAGATGTTGCTAAATTCCATTCGCTGGATCTCCGGGTTATTCGTGAGGAAGTACGAGAGAGTATTAGGTCCCATGGCGATGCAATCCACTACCTCAACTTGCCTTGCCAAGTCGTCGAGCCTACCTCCCTTTGGCAGATACGGGTGGAGGAAGGTTAGGTAGGTAGGGACTTTCAACTTGAGTAGAAATGTAATGCCCACAAATTCAAGTATTTTACTTGCGATCCATTCCTTCTCTTGACTAATGTGAACCAAGTGAGGGCAGAATCGGTACAGCTGGATCAAAGGCTGAGCATGAGGCTCTTGCAAACGGATCGTACCACAGGTAGCTTCTCAGATTCGATACCAAAAGAATACTCTTTCCTTGAGGTCATATTAGTAAATGTAACAACACCATGGGCACCTTCTGCAAGTCTGAGAGGTTGGTATGGATGCATCGACGACAGAGCGTACTGCTCTGCCATCTATAGGTAGTTCTTTCAATTTGCGGACCTGGAGAGCACGCCTCCTTCCACAATCCTTTATCAAAAGAGGAAATCACAGCAATAGGTAACTGCCTAAGTCTTGACGCTCTGCTGGGTCTATTTAAGTGTATTCTCCAAGATCATTCTCTTCGCTTCCATCATCATCACTACCACCACCACCAACGTAAGTTCCTCTCAGACTCGTCCTTACAAGCCTTCATCCTGAATCCCCCTATCAATCCGTTTAAATACCAACGCACTTTTGTCAAACCACCGCCTGTGTCTTGGATACAACAAATGTCAAGATATATTCACTGACCTGGTTTGGATGTAGGCAAACCCGATCTGGTTTGGACGTCTCCCCCCGAGGTGCCTACCTCCGAGCCGAAGCTGCTGCCGACGAGGCTCTCCGTCGACTTCAGGCCGCTAGAACGGCATTTAATGCCGCCGCCCCTGGCCCGGACCGGGCCCGGCTCGCCAGGGCCAGGTACAAGGCCAGCGACGCCTTCGATCGTGCCTTTGATATCGAGACTGCCGCCCTCCGGCGGTGCCCGCCGCTTTTTTGAGGCTAGTAACTTGATTAATTTCTCATTTTCTCATGTTCTCGCGTCCTCTTATTCGCATCTTCACATCTTCACATCTTCACTATTGCCTGGGAAGCTTTGGTCAAGTGGCCTCTGTGGAGGCGTCAGTCAGAAAGCTCTGGCTGATCCAAGACGATGGCTGGCACCTTCTCGTGGTGTCTTGGGTTAGTAGCTGCAGAGATCTGCAGTGAAGCGAAGACCAGCCAGGCAAGTTTTGTCGGAAAGGACTATTCGCTTGGTATGTTGCTTCTGTATAATAGTTGGTTTAGGTATATGTTGTTTTGTAGATTCATAAGCACAATACACAGTTTCTCTTGTATGGCATACACTTTGCAAATCCTCCACGTTAAATTAATCCCATACCTTTAGACAAACAATTAATACTTGAGTCAAAAACTTTAAGACATGTGACTGTTCCCAGACAATCTTTCGGATACCATAAAACCAGCCTCTTTGCCTCAACCCTCGCCTCACTATCACGTCAGATATTCCATCGCAGTGTATTGTTTTATTCATTAGTACTAGAGCTTTATATTGGTCATAAGAAAGTACAAGAGTTGAATAGATCTCATAGCAATGCCATTCACGATCTCCACTTGCCTTACCAGGTCGTCGATCCTACATCCTTTTGGCGAATGCGTAAGAAAAAAGGCTACGAATTTCCAATTTTAGAATGCAGACGTTAAGATTAATTGAATTCACTCCTTTCAATTCGTTTCTGCCCGTCCCGGTCGCCTACCATGAGGTCCTCGAAAGGACGACGCCGCGACCATCGTAAGCATCAAGCTTGAGGATTAAACCATAGCAATTTAGATCAGATCTGAGGTATTTCTCGGTGGGTTAGGACTAATGTTTAGGTAATCTTAGGAAAGGTCCATCTATTATGATTAAAATGATGTTTAAACTCTAGCTTTAGAGTCATACCTACGTCGACAGACTTCACTAACTATATTCGCCCGCCAAGTTGAGGTGGTCTCATAGTTAAAGACATGTAACTGGCGGCGAGATATTCGCTCAAGGATTCTTTTCAGATAACATAAAAACGCCCTCTTCTCTCACTTCCCTTCCTTCACTTCAACCATTTTCCCTCACGCTCTCACCCATCATATTGAGAATGCCACCGTGCGTCACTATCTCATCCCCTACCAAAGCACTGGATCTAAAAAGACAGGCAACCATGTCTACTTCTTACGTTTCCACAGGCTTCAAAACAGCACAAAAGTCCAGGAGTCGCCCCCTCAAAATCATTTTTCGTGCGGAAGTACGAAGAGGAAGACGACAACCAGTATCTTGCCCACAGAGTCAAGCGCTAGAATCGGAGGGAGAAGGTCCGTCATATTCTTAATAGCATAAAGTGTTTCAAGCTACCATCCTCTTCACCAACGACTTGCTTGGCTGCGCCCAAGAAGCGCAACTTCAACTGGGCGATCGACACCTGGCATGCCCCGACAGCTTTTCATCAACAGGAGCTACGGACCTACTCTCCTTGGTTCATATGCCTTCGATTCTTAGCCCTTGATTTGGAGGCAGAACTCCAGGATAGGGGCATTGAATCATGGAGAAAGTTGCCTGTATCCTTACCAGAAGACTTCGCGAGGCATGATAAACTCTTCTGCCAAAATTTGAACAAATATGGTCGCCGCATCATATTCTCTGAGTTGTCTGGTAACTCACGCTACCTTATCGGCCGCTGGCTCGTTGTGGCGTACATCTGGTGCGATACGAAAGAGCATTTGAGGAATTTTGACTGGATGAGTCAGGTGTCAATTGACACTGTCTACAGCTACCAGGCCAGAGAAAAGCTTGATACAGATCCATCCTTATCACTTTGGCATAAATTCCATGCAGTTGCGTGCTCGTCGAAAGGTTTGAAAGAGGAAACCGGTGAGAATCAGCAGTATGAGGGTGACAGGACCGAGAGAATGTGCCAAATCGTTGATCAACAGATCCGCTCTTTCCTGGTGGTGGGGAAGAAGCCCCCTGTACCTCCAAAGAAGAAAGGACGGAGAAAGAATATCCACTGCGAGGTTATTCATACCGTGGACCAGCTCAGGAAGCTGCAAAATGATTTTCAGACTGCTGAGATTGCAAATTCGAGCACTCTCCTTTGAGCGATTCTAACACAAACCACAAGAAAAGATATTGGAAGGGAGTGTTTGAACGTGCATAAAAGATTCAAGAAGAGAAGGCTGGGTGCTGCGCTCATGGCTTTGCTATAGACTACCTATAGAAGAAAGTTGTCGATATCAAATAGATCCAAGTACCCACCATTAAAAAAGAAATCCAGATCACCTCCAACTTGACCTCCATTCCCAAAGCTCTGGCCGGTCTTATTAGCACCAGTAGTAAACTGAGTATCTTGTCCTACAGCCTCTGTCCCAAAATCTGCATCACTTCTCAACTTTTCCCATGCCCTCTCGACACTGAAACGAACCGCGACAGAGTACGAATTCGATTCATTGCAGCGACGCTTTACCTCTTGCAGGGCAGTAGAAAGCTCATTCTTAGGTATTGAGGGTGGTAGCTTGTCGTATTGGCACAGGATGAGCATGGAGTAGGCGACGCAAAGAGAGTGGAACTCGGGTAAATCTCCAGAGCTTGAGCTTGGGATTGCCACGAAGGCTTGTGTGACCCGGAAACTGAGCTCATATACGTGATCCTGTAGGGATTTTATAGAGGAGTCCTGTAGATGTGTTGTAGATCCGTGAGATGTGTGCGGAGACACGGATGAAGCAGCGTTCAAAGCATCTGCTTCAATGCGGTCGAGAGATCTCTTGGCCAGAATTACGTTGGCGATACGGTAGCTAAGATTTAACATCAGACCTGTAGGTAGTTCTGTAGCCGTTAGAATGTTGACGTTCGAACCTGCTCGAGTTACTTGCCCAGAAGATATCCCCATTTCTGCTTCCAAACCTCAAACTTTGAACTGTACCCATCGTTTGCGAAGGTGGGGTTTTCACAGTCATCCTTCTGGAGTGTGCAATATAGTGAGACTTCTGCCAGTAGCATCGCGTCTCGTATTGTTGACTGCTCAAAGTTGAGAAGATTCCTACACTGGCTAAAATACGAGCTGGGTAGTATAGAAGGCCTTCCTGTGGTTGCTGACCAGCTGTGACATATTCTTAGTCTGAGAGCGTTTATATAGTAGCATCACTGAGCTGACTTACTGTAGATGAACGAGACAAACGTGACACCACAATCTCATTGACCTTAAATCTAGCATTGTCGAAGTCCCGGCGTTCGTTCGCTGGATTATATCAGAGAACTGAATACACAGCATTGCTTGTTGTGAACAGATTCCGGAAAGAAGCCAGCTATCCACATATTCAGCTTCACACTGCACTCGTCAGCAAAATTGTACATATGTAGCCAACAGAAGATGTCTTACCGATGGTGACCCAGAAAAGATGGAAAAAATGAGAATCCCAGTTATCTCTTCTAGGTGCAATGGAGTTCCTAATACCACTTGGCCAAGCATATTTCGCACATGCTCATATACTTGTCTGTGTTTCAGAGCATCTGTTTGGCTTGTGTGAGTGTATCGCATCTCATGTGTACAGCATACAGCGTGCAGAAACGGTGACGTTTGTATAAGAGTCCCTCTTGTTGCCAGATCGCTCTCATTGTTGATAAAAAGAACATGTCGTCGTCGTTTGATGAACCTTTTGGTTGTTAAGAATCAAAGATGGAGAAAGAGACTGACTTTTCTTACCCTTTGACCAGATTGTTGGCAGTTGCGGCACTTAACATTCCCATCGATACGATATCATCTTTAGTGAAAAAAGATCTTCTGAAGTCGCCAGTGACTTGACAAGCAACTCGACGGATTACTTCCGCAGGTGCAGCATGAACATGTTGATCAGCAGGTTTGATTTCGTCGACCAATACATGATCGTTGGTAGCGGTGGTAGTGGCAGGAGAAATGGTTGTCTGTTCTCTTTGCTGCTGTATTGACTCACGCTGTGGTTGAAGTATTGCAAGTTGGGCTCTTACATCTTGCATAGAGCTTTCAAGGTGCAGAACCTTCTGATGCAGACTATTAAAAGTTAGGATGTTCGTTGGACAACCAAGATGACTCTCAATTCACCTCTTGATAAGATCTTGTTGCTGGCTTGTTTCTTGTGTTGCGTATAAAGTTTGATCATCGCTTTTTATACAAGCAATTCTCAGATTCCGGCATCTCGAGCATGTGTTTGAATCATATGCCAAGTCGCATCGACATTTAAGCCGCCTGCAAGCATCGCAGGAAAGGATTCGACGGCGCCGCTTTTTTGTGGGTTCATTCTCAACGGGAGTTCCTGATACGGACTCCTGAGCCTCAGGAGCGGCATGTACAGGATTCTCACGTGGTCTTTTGTCAGTCATCGTTGAAGAAATATGCAAGTCAACGCGAAGCGAAAGAGAAAACCCCGCCTGCAATCGTCGGCGTCCACCGGCTGTAAGCAAACGGAGGCATCCGAAATTGCGTGCCAAACATATTGACCAATCACATACCTAAAAATCAACAATTCCGGGATCCGGTATGGTGTAGTGGCTAACATTTCGCGCTCTCATAACTTGAGAGATCAGTTCCGCGGAGCCCAGGGTTCGATTCCCTGTACCGGAGGATCTTATCTTTTGTTCTTCTTACTTATCATACCAGTATGGTAAGAGAAGAAGTGTTGATTCCTTTTACTTCCTTTTTTTTCTTAGTTAGCACAGCTGCACATACAAACCTGATACTTTGAACCAGCATCCAAGCAAATGATGAGTCCGTGTAGAAGAGCATAAGTATGCAGCATCACGGTTGACTGATTAACAATGTGCGCATTCAATTTTGGATAGTCATCGACGATAGTTCTCAGCGGTAAACCAATCAAAAACACAAGTGTTTTGTTTTGCCTCTAGATATTTATTACCACTTAGGATTTTACTTCATAGGTAAGTAAGTATTAAAAGAGCTGGAGATATTCAAATACGTACGCAGTAAATACACCGCCAATTTCAAAAGTGAGAAGCAATTCGATGGCATTGTTGATTTTTGCATATTATTGGCTACTTGAACAATATCCATAGTGTTAACCTTGAACTTCTCTCTATCCGTTTTGGAAAGAATAGCCGACAGCCTGCCAACAATGGTTAAAATAGCGGTACCATATTTTTCCCATTCTCAGGCTTATACCCCGGCTCGGAGAATAAGAAGTAGCTTAGAAACAGCCCGATTCTAGACGGAAAAGGCTGGACTAGATCCGTGTTAGTTTACGTAGTAGATTGATATAATGCTTGTGGGTGTTACCAAAATAAGGTTGTTTGACAACATCTCGGATTTCTAAGCCGAGTTCCGAGCATGTTAGCAGCCGGCTTCTAGACTCCTCCCTTATAGACTTGATGCAAGAGCAGTAATTTAGGTCTGGAATTCCGATCTCTACCGGATTTTTGGTAGTTTTTATGTGTCACAGTGCTTAACCTCGGTTCATAATGGAGCAAAATTGTCTAACACAACGATAGTAGCTCGAGATAGACAAAACAATACAGACAATTGCACTGCAAACAAACTCGGCAAGACATCATTAAAATCTTAATCATAGACATGCTTCTCATGTTGGATTAAGATTATATAGTTCCTCGATCAGCTGATTTGGATCGGGACTTATTGCTAAACCCTTGCCCAGACTATCGTTCATCAAGCCATATGCGCCATTGACAATCTGCACCCAACAGTTCATCAAGTACTATTTCCACATCCACTAGACTATCCTTTTCCAGGAACCCCCCACAATCCCTTAAACTGAATACTCGGTCTAGTCTCCCGAAAGTCGCGCCATCATACAGGAGTCAAAAGTGTATATATATTCCACCCCCTTGCCTTGTTATAGCCAGGCTTTCTCCTTCCCTCTACCGCTTCCAACGATCCTCTCACAATTATGACTGCTCACTCAGTATCCTCCGACAAAAAATGTGCGAGAGTTCACATCACAGAGGCTTATAACAAGCCACTGGGGGAGAGAATAGGCAATCCTGTATGAACCGTTCTAGTAAAAGTCCAAGGACGACTCTCTAACGATTTCCATAGGCTCCTCTCGCAATAGGTGGCTTTGCAACAACTTTAACAACGGTTTCATTGGCGATGATGGGTTTCCGTGGCATTTCCCTTCAGACACAATTTGTGGGAGATTTATGCTTTGTTGCTTGCATCGGCCTACTCATCTCTGCTCAATGGTCAATGTTAAAAGGCGATACATTCTCCTATACAGTACTTACTGCATTTGGTATGTGAATGGCCATGTCCTTATAATGCAGAGCAGCCAAGCTAACAGCAATATTGTCAAGCTCTTTTTTATGGTGGCTACGGCGCGACGCTTCTCCCATCCTGGGGTATTATTGACACTTACGGAGGAATCCAAACTCCTGAATACAATAATGCCCTTGGCTTTTTTATATTGATCTGGGGAGTGTTTAATCTGTTCTTTCTCATCGCTTCCATCCAAATGTGAGTGTGCCCCCATCATACTCAGACCATTCTGCTAAGAACGAGCCTAGAAATCTTGTCTATATCTGTATTTTCATCTGTATTGAACTTTGTCTCGTTTTCGACGCCGCATCCTACTTCGCTCTCGCTGATAGGCATGACACACAAAGTGTGGCTTTTATGAAGGCCGGTGGCGTGTTTGGCTTCATTGCTGGACTCCTCAGCTTTTACACTGTTGCTTTTTATCTTTGTCAGGATGTATTGCCATTCTCGGTTCCTATGGGTGACACATCTGCTTGGTTTCAGGCTCGACGGGAAAGAAAGATTAATTCTTGCAGTGCTTGAAGATATACTGACTTTTACGGTATTGGTAGCTTACAAGTCTGGTTACAAAACGTTTAGATATTGGGCATAGAGAAAGTAGATAGAGAGAAAAAATTAGAAAGAAACACTATTGCGATCTCTGAGTCTAACACAACTCTTCGTGTTGCCTCGGTGGCAGGGGCAGTGATTTTAGTCATGGTGGTGATGAGGAAGGAAATCGGTTGTGAAGAGTGCGTTTGGAACAGAGGATTTATATTTATAATGGCATCTGTTTGGTTTGCGATCTTATATATGAAGGTCATCAAAGGTATAAATACTAAAAACACTCGTTATCGTCTAAATCGCTTCTTCATTTTCATCATTATAGGTGTCCAACAAAGCGCATCCAACCTGTCTCTCAAATGATGATTAAATCCATACGTAACTGCATTCGCAAAACCTATGAACTGCGTCGAAGCATTGAGGGCAGCACTGGTCGTTTCCGAAACAGGCCCCGTCGCTTCCAGAAGTCGATTCGTAAGTCCTGGAATCCAGAGCAACACATACATAATCGGATATCCGTTTAAGAGCATCATTCGCTTGATTTCCACTTCAACGTCTTTAGTACCTCGCCGTTGAGGGAATTCGCTTGCGTTGGTTTGTAATGCGTTGATCTGGGGTGAAGAGGGTGGCACTTCGACGGGTTCAGTGTTAGCAAGTCCTGAATATGCCAACTCTGATCCTCTTTTCGATGATGGCCGATGGCGGACCGATCCTCCCCGTGTTCTGCTATTACTAGCTTCGCTCTCACCTCTTCTTTCCATATCCTCAATCTCATCTGTTTTGTCTCCTCCTGTCGCGGCCCAGTCATTTCGTGCTTCGAACATGGTTGAAAGATGCGGATCAATGTTTACGTGCCTCGATTGGAAAGCATCCAGCTCGACATCGTCTTCTTTCATGACTTGAAATCCCATATCCTTGGATCCTTTCGAAAAGATCGTATTCGTGTTGTGAGTTGAAAAGGTAAGAGGCATGCGGGCCGGCTTGATTTTCGAACCCAGATGCCGTCGCAAGTAAATCCAAATGTAGATATAGATGACGATTGTTGTAAAAATAACAAAGAATCGCCAGCCGTGGGTCATCCCGTATCGCAAGTCGGGCCTGCTTGCTGATATCCAACACCAGTTCCCTGCAACTGGTTCCATTTCACCAGAAATAGTCGGAATGAGACTTGTAATGAGCGGCATGGCCCATACAGCCGCACAGATAAAGGCCTTTTTGGTTTTTGAAGTAGTTGGTATGTACAACAGTCGTCTTACAGTGAGTAGCGTGGTAACAGATATAGCCAACACTGAAAAGTCAGCTGCTGAAACTGAAAGCTGTCCTATGAACCCGTTGATGACACATGGTATTCCAGCCTGGAGCCGACCAGTCTGGAGAAAAATGATCCCTGATACTGAGTTGTTGAGAGTGTTGATGAATTCTAAATTCGTCAGTTTAGTAGTCGATGTGACAGAAGAAGCCATACATACCCGCTACCATCAGACTCAAAACAAGAACTTGCCGGAAATTATTCAGATGTCGACGGTATATGACATAAGACACAAGTACACAAGTTGTTGCAACACAACTCAACAGACTTCCCGCCAGAGTAATCGAAGAGATGACCCTGTCCGTTTTGCCACTCATATTGGCCAAATTGTTGTAGTCATAGTAAGGACAGTCGCTATTGAAGAAAGAAGGTTTGAGAAGGGTGAGGCCTACGGGTACTCCACAGATGTTATATTGACTCCATTATCCACCCATATTTTAGCAGGGGCTAGGAGGGGACCCCGTATTTCTCGGGGCCGGCCTTGGCATCCGTTGAAGCTTATCTTGCTTATTTCCACAATCTTGACTTCCGTCGATGGAGTGAGAAGGTTTAGAAAACAACCAGTTTGTTTTGTCGCCTTTACAATACTGCCATCCTAAGAACCCAAAGCCAAGCAAACTTAATTGACTAAACTCGGTGTGATTTTGGGTCAGAATATCTGAAAGTCACAAAATAGAGTTTAATCGTGTTACAAATTCTCAACAAGCGGGTTTGAGATATATTTATCCGCTGGCCATAGCAAGGGTTGCACGGTTCACCGCAACCGCCATTCTCAGACTCTTCACCGAAAATCCTAACTGCTTCGAGATTATGATACATGGAGTTGGATTCATCCGGATTCGCACTGCCTTACGAGGCAAGTTCAGATGGCGGATTGGACCGTTGTAGCCGGAACCCCGAAGTCTTGTGGAGAGGGTATAATCTAATTTTTGAAGCGAGTCTCGGCGTTACCGATCTATACGAGGATCATTAGACATCAGATGAATTTCCCATACTTTCGGTCAAGATATATTTCCTATTCTGTTCTAAATCGGAATGCTTCCCCGTACACTCAGCCGTACAATTCCCGAGCCACTTCATAAGAGTTGATGTAATTCATGCCCTCCTTTCACCAAGTGTCGTCCTCAACCCAATTCTTCGTAGCATTGAACACCATATTCTTGGGCTTCGAGATGTTGTACTTTGGCCATTTCGGAAGCTTTCCTTTCTTGGAATTTGGGTCCAGACTGTTGACGAACCTCACATAAGCTTGTCCGATAGTGTTGGCTAATGCGGCGTGGCTGTCGTACACAGGGCTTGGACCAAGCAAGCCTGAAATGTTCTGGAAGCTGAATGCGACGTTGTCAAAATGCTTCACTCCGTCCCATTCAGGTTTCTGGTACAGCCTTTGGTCGAATCGATACGAGTATACATCCTCGGACTTCGCATATAACTCTGCCATTTTTCGGCGACCTGATATCATGGTGATGTCTGCTCCTATTGCACAAGCACGCCTTCCTTGATAATTACCCTCTGGTCTCGAACAATTGGTAATTTGATAAGGTGGTTGATGGCATGGATCATCGGGATAGAGCTCCATCAATTTGCGGATCGTAGGAGCGCTAAGTGCATAGTTTCTCCATCGAAAGGCTTCGTAAAAAAGATCATCATCCGTGTTGACTCTTCCGATACAGAAGCCTTCGTCTGTGTTTGCTCCGGTGATCATAGGTACCCTATGGAATTTCTTCTCCCGAATCAGCTGGCTTGGATAGCCTGTGAGGAAGGTGCCGTCAATGAGAGGGTTCCAGGTCAAGGAAGGACGCGCAGCATATAATGTCTTCTCATCCAGCTGTCGAAGACATTCTAGCTGATTGCTTTTGTCCCAGCATCCAACGGTTCTTGTGAGATTTTCAAAAGCAACATTGTAGTAGCTGAGATCATGGATCTAGTCAAAGTTCGTTAGCAAACTCAAAACCAGCAACGTTGAGATTCATACCTGAGCACCTGTAATTCCACCACTTTCAAGAATAGCTCCACGATAAAGCCCATCACCCCGACCATCATAGCTAAACATATGATAGGCAATGCTCTGAGCTCCAGCGCTCTCGCCCCAGATTGTCACTCGGTCTGGGTCACCACCAAACGCCTCGATGTTCTCTTGAATCCAGCGAAGAGCAAGTCTCTGGTCTAGAAGACCAGCATTTGCATTTCCTTCTTTAAGGAGATTAAAATTCTGGAGAAATCCCCACATACCAAGGCGATAGTTGAAGCTGACCGCCAAGATAGGTTCGTTAATGTCTTGGCTTACTTTGACGATACCAGAGAGATTATACTGGGGGTCAGCTGAGCTACCGGCGTATAAACCACCACCATAAACCCAAACTCTGTGCATTGTTAGTTTTATGAGATTATTGCTATTGATAAGACACGTACAGAACGGGGAGAAGTTTCTTAGACTTCGCAGCTGGTCTGATAACATTCAAGGAGAGGCAGTCCTCGGACATGGTCCAGTTCTGTGTGTACTGCATGCAACTGTCTCCATATTCGGTGGCAGATCGCTCTTCGTCAAATGCAGTGTTCAAGCTCTGTGGCCACTTGAACCTGAGACTTCCCACCGGAGGCTGAGCGTAGGGAATTCCAAGAAATACATCTTGATCCCAGTTGGATAGATGCTTGCCAACGTATGTTCCGTTTAAAGTTTTGGCTTTGGGTGAAGCGGCACTGGCAAGAGTAGCCAAGAGAAGGAGAAAAGATATGGAAAGCATACTGAAGTGTGTCATCTTGGACCATGACACTCAGATCTATTTCCGATCCTCGAGCGCCCAGACTCGAGTCTCAGAAAGGTCTTATAAGCCACCCTCTTCCATCTTTCTTGCTCTCAGAGTTTCATTCAAGACCGCTGACAACTACAACAACTAGGGACCTGGTTACACGGCATAGGCCTCATGATTTCCACCAAAGGCAATCTCCCAAGTCGCAATCTAACCTGCGTAGTGTCGTAGCCCTGCGGGGGCTTGAGGTTGCTTAGTGCATTCCCCGCGTGACGGCCTGGTACAATGCCAATCTGGGGTAATTAGGTAGGTTGTGGGGTTCGGAGTTCGGCCTTGTCTGGGGAAATGACAGTTCAGGCTCTCGATAATTTTTTCTGGAAACTTTTATTCTCTTCTGGTGGATGAGCACAGCCTAGCATTCAAAGACATAAACATTTGGTAGCCAGCATATTCGGCAAAGATAGCCAAGGGATCAAACTGTAAGCTCCACTGGAAATCCTCAGCCTGCCAACCTGTTCTGTCTCCGTCCGAAAAAAAAACTGCATTCATCTTTAGGCAAATTACCTGCTTGATGTAGTGCTATGGTAGTACGCATATCGACTAATATGATCCTTGTACTTTGAATCCAGTCCCGGAATATTCTCTTTCCACCAATCAGCATTCACCAAAGCATGTCTCAACATCAATCTCCGATGATGTACCTTGACTATCTGCCAAAGCACCTCTCCTTTACTCTGTCCCAACTGGTCGTAGCTTGAATTTGAACCGCACATGCCCTGTAGTCACACCAAAGGTGTTCTTCCTCTCCAGATAGTGAAAATCATCAAGTTTCTTTCTTTGTTCTGGGGTCCCAATTCCAAGCTGTTCGAGAACCTCAGGTACAACAGCATAGAGGATTTCAAGGTTCCCATCCTCGACTTTGACCCCAATTCCAAGTGCGCCTTTTGCTCCGAGGCGTCTGGTATCTTCCGATTCCCGAATACCTACTCCATAGCATGCATCGGCACCAACCTTGCCATTCACCTGCCCTTTATAGGTGTCCATGAGCACAGTACAAAAACGTCCAGTTCCACCGACTTGCTCTGGGTGTCTTGTCATGGCGTTGAAGACACGTGCGAGATTCTTGGTCCTTTGTGAAGTTGATTCTGAGTTCTCAACAGCATCCGATGCCGCTGCGAACGTTGCAAACGTGTGTGCGAGATAAAACAATGGATAGGCCGGTGCAGGAAGATTACATCCATCAACACCCCACTCCACCTGCTTCGGATCGATAACCAACTCCTCAACCACTCCCTTAACTTCATGCTGCATGGGATGACCCAGCAGATGATAGTCTTTAACATCAGCACCCAACGCTTCTGCGCCCGCCATCATCGCAACATGCTTTCCAGAGCAATTATTGCAAATACCAGTTGGTTCAAAATCAGCCTTTATCCATGCCCGGTTAACCTCTTGAGAAATAGAAGGATGACCACCGCATCGAAGATCCTTCTCCTCAGCTTTGATCTTGCTGAGCATGACCTTGGCGCGCGCGATATGAAAAACCTCACTCGAGTGCGATGCGCACATCAAAGCAAGATCAGTCTCATCATATCCAAACTTATCAACTGCTCCAGTCTCGATGACAGCCACGGCTTGGGCAGGCTTGGCTGCGGATCGAGAAAGGGTAACGCGAGAGGGGTTTCCAATTGAGAAGAGAATGTTGCCCTCGAGGTCGGTCACTGCGATGTGGATGGCGTGAGTGTTCTCGATGATACCGCCTCGATCGGTGACGACACAGTCTCGGTCAAGTAATGTGGTTCGAGTCATATTGAAGTCAAATATTGATATATCGATGTATTTTGGGTTTCAGAAGCGAGGCTTTGGATTGACAGATGCTTTGGACAGGGTTCTCAATTTCGAAGTATGTTGGAGAGAGTTCACTCCTTTATGTTGATATCGAGTGAGTCAAGGTTTGCCCAGAGCTAGGTAATTGTCCAATCAACTGAGGCCAAGCACCGGCATGTGAGTCAGACAGTGCTTCCTTTGAGGTTGCATGAATGGACTTTGCAGTGAAAGGAAGGTGAGTTGGACAGTCGCTTAGAGACTCACCAATAACTTCATTCTCAATTTCTGTGTGGTAAGCAAAGCACTCTAATTATTGCCTAATTCAGTATTATAGACTTCGACCAACCAACAGAGCCCCCGCATTTTGATGTGCTGATCCTTTGATCGCCAGGGCGGTGATAAATGCCAACGGATAAGCGTTGTCAGAGCTTGATAGACGTGAGGACTGGTGCCGCCCATGGTTGACTTGAGATGGGCTTAAACAGACTTCAGCAATCGCTTGACCGTGTGCCGTGAAACAGATGCATTAAAATGCGATAGCCGCTGGGACACCACCGTGATCTCATGCGAAGATCAGTCGATCTACTAAAGATTATTAGACGAAGCAATGAACCATCAATGCATTCGAGGCCTGGTTGCGGGCATTTTAGGGTTGTTGAATTGGCATGCACCTCATGTTAAAAGTCATCCGCGTCGTTACCATTGAAGCCTTTTCATTGGCCAATGGGACACAGAAGAAGCTTTATCCAGCGCACCTATGGAAGATACAAGCCGCAAATACTCACTTTAAACTGCTAACAAGATTACAATATATGATATCTCGACGAGACATATCAAGATCATAAAAACATATTTATTCGCGCAATAGAGCCACCCAAACGTATTACAACCTTTAAAAAAAGATGCCAGTTCGAAAAATCCTCCCATATTCATTTTCTCCCTCCAAACCCCATCATTCTTGCAATTCCATCATTGTCACAAAATCTCGAAAGATGCCATTTCAATGGGCCAAGCCTCTTTGTAGAGGTCAAGAAGATTGTCCTTGAGTATTTCACAGCGGACTTTCCAATAGCCATTTCGACAAAATTGAGATACCGGATGAAAGACTAGCCGCATTCGCAACGATCGATCGCTATTTCAAGGACTTTATTGAAATGATAACGTTCCGCAACCTGGTTATTGATAGGAAGGGTCTGGACAACTTTAGCCGTATTATTCAAGGCCAGAATGTCTCGAAACTTGACATCATCCCCCGGATATGGCTGCGTGTCAAGCTTCCTACGTATGAATGTCCGGATTGTCGACGTGCTGAGAGTGCAGACGATATCAGGGAGTAAGTTTTCCAAACACTTATACTAAATGCTATCTAACTATCTAGGAACAAGATTGCATTCACGTGCGATGTCTTCAGGTTGCTGTTCATCCTATTTCGCAGAAACGGCAGCAACAGCGCTTATGGCATAGTTCTTGAGCTGAGCGCAGAAGCTCCAAGCGATCACATGCATGCGTATCGAGACTTTCGCCTCCACGATGGCTATAAAGCCATCGGAGCAGGCTGGATATTGTCGACAATCCTCTTTCATTCACGAGGGGTGATGTCAGGTCTTCGGGAGTGTTTTGCGTGTTTAATCAGTTGACTCTTGGGAGGCTGTTGTTTGATTCTCGAACATGGTTAGAGATTTTGGTTGACTCAACAACAGGACCATGTTGGTGATGAAACCAAGAGAAGCTTTTTGAATGTGTCTGTCTTAGATCAGATGAGGATAATTAGAATTGACAGTGTTGGTGATCACATGCTTTGCCGTCCCGAAGGTCACACGTGACCTATACCAAAACCGCCCAAAGTCATGCAGACAAGGCGACATTATCATGACCAATTATTACAAGGGATTAAAACGACATTTATTTCCATCTGCCAAGGTAAATCAACATTATCATTCTACTGTAATGGCTCGTTTCATCGTTGTCGGTCTGCGTACCAGCCACACGGTTACGTCACAGTCGCAAGAATCTGCAGGGATGCTGAGGGCCTGGGTCAAGAAACCGGTTCTAGACCCAATGAATCCATGGAAGCGTCGCTTTTATGACGATTTGCACGTCAGCCTCTTTCCAATCTCGATCCTGTTTGTGATGCGGAGAAAGGAGAAAGCAGGATATCTGAAGAGATTCCAGACATTTAAAAATATTCTTATCTTCTGGTGGAGTTTTTTATATCCTTCTCTCTACATCTTCTCTTCCATCTTCTTCCCTCCTCAATACACTTTGATCTTATACCCGGGCCGCAAATATGTCGTCATCATCCGTACGTACTAGTCTTTAGCCAGAGACATAATCACCTCTAACATTACTAGGCTGAGCAGAGAAGCGATCTCGAGGAGGAACAACTCGAGCAGGAGAAGCCGGCGCGCAAGACAAAGACCAAGAAGCAAAAGTCTGAGCGACGCAAGCGACGCGCCCGATTCGAAGACTACGATGATGAGCAGGATAACAACCAGATGGCTCAGAGCAACTACAACGCTCAGCAGCAGCAGATGCAGCAACAACAAATGCAGCAACAGCAACAGCAACAGATGGCTCAGCAGCAGCAACAACAGGGCGGTGGTGGAAAGAGTGACGCCCTCAGTCTCCATCTCGACTTGAACCTTGAGATTGAGATTCAGCTCAAGGCGAGAATCCATGGTGATCTCACTCTGTGCTTACTGTAAGTTTACCGCCTCGTATAATTGTCGCCTTTCGCATTCTGACATTTACAGGAACTAAATCACGACTACCACCTTTTGGTTATTGTTCATGCCAGAAAACAATAAACGACATGACTTGGGATTAACGGCGTTGGAGTTAAACTTGCATCCTAGGATATATATGTATTCAACAGTATTCTCCGACATGTCCAAGACAATGTCTTACTATTTTGTATACTTATTACCATTTTAATCATCTTTTTCACAAGCTAGTGACCGTTGAGTGCCCGAACGTTGGGCTAGTCTTGTGATAGCCAGATTCGCGATCTTAGCTCTGAAACCATTGGTGATCGACTAGTGCGGCTAATCAAGGCTTGATCTTCAAGCCCATTGATTCTAGCCAGTACGTACTGTAGTCGCACAGCCACGTCAGCCTCTTGAAACTGTCGTCATTGTACACGATAACTCCACACATTCGCGTCACAATGGTGTTTTACAACGCGGGGAAACAGAAATGCACGATGGTGTTAATCATAGATATTAATGAGGAATTGCACTGAGTATGGTTTTGAGCTTCGTTCACTTTGACGTCCCGACATATCTTTTTTGAAAGCGCACCGCATGCTACCCTCGGCACAGACGAAACTTGGGACGCCATGCTAAATTTCACTCAAGGAAGTCATCCTCCCGGTGCTTCTTTCCCGACAGAAGATATCACGCCTCAACCTCACCTCACCTATATATATTTTAGTGAACAATCATGACGCCAAGAAACATCCAACAGTTGATCGGCTTCCATAGCTCAGTTGGTTAGAGCGTCGTACTAATACTTCAAACCGAGTATCCGGTAATGCGAAGGTCTCAGGTTCAAGCCCTGGTGGGAGCAAGTCTCCAGCGCCTATCAGCTGTTATTTTTTGTTATTTTATTTCTTGCTTCTTACTTTTTTGGAGTCCTCAACTTGACTGCTATGATTGACAACCGGCATATGGAGCGGAAATAGTTAAACTTTTTCACGAAATGAAACGAAGCACTCTCCCTTGTTGAATGATATCGTATCTAGACAAAGGCCTTCCTTCTACTGGTGTAATCATATGCTTGATAAGCTCATCGGATGCTTGGGTTTTGATCGAGACTCGTGTTCCTTCTCACCTAGGTTGGTCTTCAATTGACAGCTTCGGCATCCATGCTTGCTGGTTTGAGTTTCTTGAGAGGCGAGAGTCAAAGAAACCCCCGGAATTGGCCTACCTACGGGCAGGCATAACACTCCGATTGGAGATAAGATGTTCTAGGCTTATGGTAACATCTTTATAAGTTTAGGATATCTTATGGGAGAATATCCTAAAACTTAGGTAATACTTGTTTTATAACTAATATGTTCTTCCACTAGTAGATAATTCTTCTGGTTTTTCTTCGACCCTGAGGATAGGTTATATCTGCATCTATGTTTTAGATCCTTGGCGAAAGCCGTTGCCGTTCCCTTGCTGACAAAAGTATGCCCATACTCCAGGAAAGTAACATCAAAAGGAACGCCACAAGTATATTCGCGTCCTAACGGTTTGATTCCCTCCCCAAGTGTATGCGGAACCTGGTTCTTGAGAAGATGGAGCCATTCCGCGTGGGAGATATGGTGCTTTAGATGCTCGATAGACTATAGTATACTTGAGTTTCATCAGTAATACCACCCACCAATCTTGAAGAGCGGCTATGGAAGTGAAATTAAAGGATCTGTGGAAACTAGTTGCATTGTCGAGTCTAAAGTCTTCTCGATGCTACTCCTTTTTAGTCTTGTCTCGGCCTCTTGGTCTATCATGCCAATTTTTCATGTTTTCACTTACTATCTTGACGGTATTTGTCATTAGAAGCTTGTTCTATCAAGATAGAGGAAGTCGGCTGTTTAGTCACACGGAATTTCCTCCATAATTGAAGAAGTATAAATTAATCATTGACGGATTGTCTCTTACCTTGTCTGTATTTGGAAACAAGGTCAAAGCCAATAGTTAAGTTGGTCTAGAAGCCATTGGAAATCATTGAGCTCGGAAGCCATCCGTCCAAAGTGAGCAACTCTCACGAGGGGTTTCAAAAGGCGAAGAACCAGAGGGCTGTCAAGCCAACCATTGCTACAAACAAAACTAAGCTCTTATAAAACATGAGATTCTATATATCTACTAACAGCAGAAGTTTGGTATCTGTTCTATATTCATGCAGTATCTATATGCTTTTTGAGCTATAGGGTAGGGTATCAATCTAGAGAGAAATACTCTCAAAGTATCTCCTTTGCACACCAAGAAAGCAACTCTAGTTTTTAGTATAGTTGCATGCTCAATATTCAGCCATCTTATTTGACGATGAGCTCTTCAACATTTCAGGAGTTTCAGGGTAATCCGAAGAGTATTTCAAGACGTTCGCCAAGATAGCAGACACCAGGGCAGCTTTGAAGCATGAGCATAAGCCCATCGTTGATTGGTGTTGAACTCGCCAATCATAATCTACAGGAATCAAACATTCCGAGATAAACCACAACCGAGGGATGTTTCTACATAGCACTAACATTGAGAGAGGTTGGTATTGCTTCAATATGCAGACAAGGTTAATGTGTGGGGTGAATGCCAACGCAGTGTGGATCACGTATATGCCGAAGCTGAATACGCAAGGCTCCTCCATGTTTGCTTTCTCTCGATTTCGCCGACCCGACTCTTTCAGCCGATTTCTCGATCTAGAACTCAGTAGCTGAAAATTGAAACAGACGGACTTTTGAAGCTTTGTCGAGTAGTAACGGTGTATTCATCTCCAGTTGTTCCTCATATTGCATGAAAGGACCCGACGTGCAGCAAAAGAAGTGGAAAATATGGCCATGTCTTAGGTAGAGGCCCAGTTCATCTCCACAGCTGCAGACAAAAGGACCTGTCTCCGGCTCCGAGGCGGGATATTCATGTAAGTCAGAGCGGCTCTGCAGGTGCGGCATGATCACAAGCTGATCGGGTGCAAGTTGACAAATCGAGGCGGGTAGGAGATTAAGGCCGACAAGGTTCAGCCGGGCTGAGCGAGTGGATGAATGTGAGACTTGAAATAGATCACGAGGTGTTTGTATCCACACGTGGACTGAAAATATCTTGTTTCTTTTCTTTTGATGTTGAGCGCTGAGGGATCAGGCAGACCCATTCCCAACAACCCTCGCATATCGGAAGATGTCGGGTTAAAGAACAAATATCTCACTTGGCCGAGTGTCGCGCATAACCGCCCGTCCGAAATTCATTCTGGAATCTAACCCGCCCGCCAGCCAGCCAGCTAGCAATATGCACTGCACCGGATATGTACGCAGCATATTATCCCGACAGATCTCTTCAGATCCTAGTCCCTGTGCCCCTGCTTCTAGGTCTGGGGAAGAATCCAATCACGACACCTTGTTCAAAAATTAGGAGGGTTACATGATCTACCCTCGGTTGTAAGATTTCAGGTCGTAAGGGGTCGTGAAGAAACACTTTGTCGCCGATCTGCGAGACATGGTGCGTTTTAATCTGAAACATAGCGATAGAAAAATCGAAAGATTCTAGTATATCATCATATGTTTTCCTGACTGTAAAACAAAGAAAAAATATCGCCATGTTTTCAATTCTTTCGGCTCGATGAGACGTTTTTCGATGATACAGATGATCTGACAGTGAGGCTTGCGAAACTGGAGATGCGACTCTTCGTGCAGCATGCAATGCATGCACCCCCGGATTTTCCAAGGTGCGTGCAGAGAATACTTGTCCTTGCAGCCTCATGTATAGTAGGTATCAAATCTGGGCCTTGTTTCCGGGGCGGTTGTGGCGGTTTTGGGGGTGACCGGATATGAACCGGATGCATGAGTCGCTGGACAACTCATCAGTGACGTTTGTGATGGCGACAACTCGGGATTATAAATTAAGTTTGCATGGGTATCAGATAAGTCACGAGATCGATCAAGTTCAATTAGAGGCTAAAATGACAGCCAATTGACTTTAGAGGTATTGGGCAAACGATCAGATCAATTCTACACTATCATTAAAGTACATTCCAAGTAGTGACCAGTACCCAACCAGATCCATTGTACATGATAGTTCCTTTCCCTCATAATATCATCCTTGTCCTAACGCCAATAACCAAACGAATGTGAAGCAATCTCTACAAATGATCAATTTCCCCCAGATGCATCCTCCACCGTAGGCTTCTTATACGACCCCGCCTCACTTGGCTCGTCCTTCTTATGTTTATACTTCTCCAAGTACTTCTCAGGCTCCCATACAGAGCTAGCCACCGTACCAGACTCGTCATTGCTATCTTCGGTCAACTTCTTGGCCAATGAGAAGACTGAGAACTCTTGACTCAGACTCGTCATGATGCTGCCGTCTGAGCCACCCTCACTCTTCGTAGGACTATCAATGTTGAGACGGCTAAGGGCATCGGCGATGCGCTGGCGCTTGGCTTCCTTGGAGTCAGGATCGAGGAGTCCGTTCTTCTTCTGCTCAGGCTTGTGAGCAGGTGAAGGCGGTTCAGCGCCAGGATGACGACCGGTTGCGACGAACGCGGCCCGGTCGGCTTCCTCTTTGGCAGTCTGTTCCTTGTGCTGCTTCATCTTCTCATCCATGGTCATGGGCTTCTCCTGTTTTTCGGGGTCCGCTGCAGGCTTGGGTTCCTTCTTCTCACGACGTGTCAGCTCGACCTCGAGCACGCGAGTACCCATGGCGACCTTTGACTTAAGACCGTCATCATCGCGATCATAGTAAAGAGCCCAGATACCGGGAATTTCTTCGACAGCGCAGAAGCCCTCCCAGCCTTCAACTGTCATGCGACGGTCTTGTTTGGTGCAGTCAAATGGACCGGTGATGTGGCCTTCTGTGTCGGCACGGACGCCGTACTTGACTTCGTAGGTCTTCTTGTCAACGTAGATCCAGTTCAAAAAGGGAGGATCATCACTGATAGTCGTGACGAGACCCTCATACTCTGTATCTGGGAAAGGGAGGAAGTATCCTGAGAAGGCATATCCTTTGCTAATGCTATTCTTGGGATCTTGGTTATAGAGTGGGTGTTCATTGGCGATGTAGAGCTGTTGAAGTCAGTAATCTTGCTGCATAAGCTTAGGAATATCAAAGACCTACCTTATTATCTTTCAACACAACAAGCTTGTTGTTGATATCTCGAGATCTGATACTTGGCTTGACACAAGAGACAACCAAGTTGCAACGACGACCACGATGCTCTTCACGCTTTGTTTTTGCTTGCGACTGTCTGATAGCCTCTTGCGTGCCTAGCATAGCCGGGCAGACAGTAAGAGCCAAAAGCATGGGCAAAGACATGATGACTTTCTGGGGGTCGTCCTTCTGGACAGCTTCCTTGAGCTTATCGACTTCCTCCAAGAGTTTCTGCTTGCACAGACCGCCAAAAAGTTGCTGGAGAGTGCTCTGGGTTGAGTCTTGTTGTGGTTGGGATGTGGAATCAAAGTTGGGAGTTGAAGATGCAGAGTCAACGTTGGGAGACGGGGGCGACATTGAATGTCGTCGGGCAAGTGGCGATATTCGCAGCGGCAAAAAAAGTAAACAAGGCAGGGAATATTTTGAAAAATTATTGGGATGGGTTGAATGCGAGACACGCTCGTAGAAGAAGGGGTGTGCTTTCCAGGATACTGTTGGTAATATCTGAAAGGGATTATACAAAGTGGCAAGCTATATATCAGGTATTATCACATTGTACCTCAGTAGCTGAAGAGACAGGCAGTGTATACGCCCCCAGCCGCAGCCAAGAAAATTCAAAAACACAAAACTCAAGGATGATGCGTCGGACTGCCGGTGTTTCCCGACAGAATCATGCCATCCATCGATCCGAGTGCTACATACAGCATTGCATTGAAAAAAAACAAAGTTAATCGAAGGGGACCTGATCCCTGTCTATATGATCGAGATTGGATAGACCAACATGATGCGAAACATAACTCAAGCACGGATATCCCTGACTTCCCGTCAGCCACCCCCGTTTTAAACCCCATTCTTAGAGGCTTAAATGCTTAGTAGCTGTGCTAAAGGACCCTTGTTGATGGGCTAGAGATTCTGCCACCCTTTTGAAGAAACGTTGTGTTTCGGCGAATTAAGTCTAATTGAAGTATAATTGAAGTATTATGATCAATTAAGTTTTAACATGCCATTTTTGAAGATAATGTACTCTTCTTACAATCAATTGACAGACTCCTCTGCAGTTCTCATACACCTGTGCTCTCATCGGCAGAGTCCGTAGCCGTATACAATAACAACCGCTCTCCTTGTTCCCCAGGACAGCATCTGTAACTAGCGCCGCCAGAGCACATGCCAACATCGGACGATATGGCGGGATACGATACGTGTCACTCAGTCTCCGTAGCCCCTCTTTGTTTCTACAGCACAGCACAGCAACCCCCGGTCTGTAACCGTAGCACCCCATCTCAGCCCATTCTCCATACCGGATCTTAGTACCCGTAACAGCTGAAGTACCCCTAGAAACCCAGACGTTCTCGAATCTGTAGATCTGCGGCTGCGGCTGCGGTTGAAGTGCACCCAGGGTCACCTTGCACGCACGCAATACCCCAGAAAATGAATGTCAATATCCGCCGTAAAGAGATATACTGTAAACCTAGAACCCAGGCACTATAGCGTGCATCAGTGTGAGACAGCATGGCAAGACTGACAGCTCATCAGCAGCCATCTTGAGTTGCCGGGTTCTGCTTGTCAGGCCCGGTCGAGATTCTCGTCGTTCCTCGGGATGTTTCGCGTGCACCCTGCGATGCGGCAGACAGGACACTGCTATCGCGAGCTGCACAGAGAAGAATGTCACCCTTGACTGAGTCCAAAACTTCTATATAAGATGCCCTCTGCATCGCTTTCGACTTAACTTTTCTCATCAGCACTCACCATCCAAACCATTCTACAATCATCTCATCTACTTGAGCCCCAGCTCCGATCATCACCACAAACACTCGATCAACTTTGACAACTTTGTCCAAAACACCACACTCCAGCACAATGTCTGCCCCTACTTCGTAAGCAACTCTCTTTTCATCTCATCTCGTCTTCACTCCCCAATGGCTCAAAATCTCAAGAGTCCTCACACTGACTAACTTAGCACCACTTCTCCCCCTCCCACTTCTGAGCTCCCCTTTGCCAACCTTCCCTCTTCTCCTGCTCCTGCTCGCAACTCTACCGCGTAAGCACACTTATCACTCATTCTTCTAGCAATAGCTAACATTCTATTCTCTAGTCTGTCCAAGCCCGCCTACGCCTCCGACTCTGACTCCGATGGTCAGGCTCGAGGTGGTCGCCGCAGCCAGAAGCAGCAATTCGTTGTTCCTCTGCCCACCTCCACCGGTCTCTCCCAGCCTGCTGGTATGTCCTATCTCTATTGCCATCTTTTCCACTACTTACACAATCTCAGGTCAACTCCTCAAGGGTGCCACCGATGAGAACGGTGCTCAGAAGTCCGCTGCCCTCCTTGTTGGTATCAAGCTCGATCTCGAGGCCGAGGTTCACTTGACTGCCCGAGTCAAGGGTGACATCGTCGTCGGTCTTTACTAGACATCGATTGATGTCTCTGGTGGTTGGTCGCAGGATACGGCTGGTGGCCATGTGATGATATGATATAACGAGAATGGCAAACCCGAGCATGCCCAACAATTGACGGGCTGTCAAAAACGGATGGGATTTCCTTTTTTCTGGACTGGCATATAAAATCTAGTTAGCTTGGATAATGAATACTCTTTGCTACTGCTACTGCTACTACTACTACTACTACTACTACTACTACTACTACTACTACTACTACTACTACTACTACTACTACTACTACTACTTCGCTCCACCTGATTCCCCCTAACAGCCCCAAT
>JABCJY010000733.1:0-11739 GCA_013184415.1 Fusarium concolor
ATATAACTTTAGTATAATATAGCGCTGACTGAAAGCATTGTTGACTTCGCGGGGTAAGTTCAAATCTGATCTCCTCTCCACATCGGACTCATCCCTCCGATGATGGATAGTGGCACATCTCGGCATAGCAAGCCAAGCCCGGCTATTGCAAAACATTTCAACTGGCCGAGGTCTCAAGGCCCATATAATAATATAATGGATTAATTATAAGCAGGAAAATCCAGCGCGTTCACAGATATTTGAAACCATCTCGTTCATCTCGGCATCCATCTTCAATATGCCGTCTGCTAGAACACCCTCCGAAATTGAGACCCGACTTTTCATTAATGGAGAAGCATGTTTTCATTCTACGCTAGAAGTCAACGAAGAGACTTCTAACCATCACATAGTTTGTCGAGTCATCTAATAACCAAACATTCGATCTAAAGTCGCCTTCGACTCACCAAGTCGTCGGTCAAGGTATTTCATAAACTTGTATCACAATCTCTTGAGGCCTTTCCTTACAAATTTACAGTCAGTGAAGCAAGTGAAAGTGGTACGAATGCCGCCGTTGCCGCAGCCAAAGCCGCGTTCCCAGCTTGGTCGGCTCTGTCACCCAAAGAACGTGGCCAATACTTCAAGAGGCTTGCCTCTTTGATTTTAGAAGCACATCATGAACTGGCATATCTCGAAGCCATCTCTATGGGAAGACCCGTGAAAGGATACTTCGATGCCTTCGCTGCAGCTGACACTTTCAACTACTATGCTGAGGCTGGTGCGACAGTGCTCGGGACCAGTAGTCTGAATACTCCTGGACATTTGAACTTTACCCTGCGTCAACCGTATGGAGTCGCTGCGGCAATTATTCCATGGAACGTGCCGATCTTGTTCCTTGCTCTCAAGGCAGCTCCAGCTCTGATGGCAGGGAACACGCTAGTTCTAAAAAGCAGTGAAAAGGCACCATTGACTGCAAGTACTCGCCCATTACTTCTTTGCGCTATTTCCTAACAAGTCAATAGTGTGCCAAAGTGGCACACCTGGTTCAAAACGCAGGCTTCCCACGCGGGGTCTTCAATATCATCTCAGGCCATGGCCATACATCAGGCGCGACTCTTTCCAGCCACATGGATGTTCGGATCCTTAGCTTTACGGGATCAGCTGCGACAGGTCGACGCATCCAAGCCGCTGCTGCCAACTCCAATCTCAAAAATGTCATCCTTGAGCTTGGGGGAAAGTCTCCTGCCGTTATATTAGATGACGCTGATCTTGAGAAAGCGGCCGCCGAGACTGCATACAGTATCCAATGGAACAGTGGACAGGTTTGTATGGCTAACTCAAGGGTCTACGTACATGAAAGTGTAGCAGAAACCTTTGTTGAGTTGTTCAAGAAGAACTTTCAAGCCATTGTGGCTGGGGATCCTACGGATAAGACGACAAACCACGGGCCTTTAGCAGATGAAATCCAATTCAACAATGTGCGCAAATACATTGAAATGGGCAAGAAATCTGGCAAGCGCATCTTGGGCATTGACGAGGATACTACATCCAATGGCTATCTCATCTATCCTACAATCTTTCTCGAGACCGATGACGATGCTCAAATTATGAAGGACGAGATCTTTGGCCCTGTCGTCAATATTAACACCTTCAAGACTGAAGCCGAAGTTCTCACCAAAGCCAACAATACAGAATTCGGGTTATATGCTGCGGTGTATAGCAAGAATATCGACAGGGCCTTACGAGTTGCGAAGAGGTTAGAAGCTGGTACTGTAGGGGTTAACTGTACGAGTCCTACTCAAGGGAAGGACATGCCGTTTGGTGGGTATAAGAGTAGTGGTATTGGTAGGGAAGGGATTACAGTTAGTCTAAATAACTTCTTAGAGACAAAGACTGTATTAGTTAAGTTGGAGGATTTCTAGGATCTTATTCTATTTAACTGAAATACAGATTGACAACTGGCACTCTCCTTGAAGATCAACTTATGTCTTAAGTAGAAAAAAACATAAGTTAATGTCAAACTCATAATCGACTTTCGGCCATTTGCGCGAGTCATAGATTGGGCTTCAAAATTGTCACAGCAAGCTCGTGCGCCGATGGTTCTTCCACAGACGACGCTTTCACAGACCCAACATATGATAGCCAAAAGTTTGAATGAATTCCAAACTGTGAGGACAGTACATACCCTACGAAGATTGTATCACTGCGCCTGTCCCAAGGTTCATGACCTACGCTTTCTTTGGGTCTGGGGCGCTTCAATCCGAGCAACAAACCTAAAGGATCACGTGTACGCCTTGTGCGGCATCGCAAATATGGATATACAACCACGATATGATGAAAACGTATCTGTCGCAGAAGTCTATGTCGAGTTCTGTGTCGAACAGACAAAGAGCTCTTTCTACGCGCCATTAAAATTTCTTGAGTACGAGGGACTATCGAATGGAAACCCAGCAGAAGTCGAATTACCCACGTGGGTGCCAAACTTCCCAGCTTGTGCGGAAGTCTTTGGAGATCGGCTAAATATTTGTTTGTCTCATCCTGGGAGGAACGCAAAACTATGGAAGGACTTTATCGGACGTGTTGAGGATATCTCTATCCGCGATCGAAGTCTATTTACAACATCACTTCGTATTGACACCATCTCAAATACCAGCCCAGTTATTCATCCAAAGGAAGATATACCTAATTTCCTACAACATCTTTACGAAATGTTAAATGACACATTCCAGGCTTCGGATAATCCTTACCGCAAGGACACTCATCCATTCCTCAAACTCGCTAGTTGTTTCTATCACGCTAGAATTCCCGGTACGGTTTGGAATAAACTTGAATTGATCAGAGTGGCGAGAATTTTCTTATATCTCCACCTGTCGATTTTGACCTCGAGGGAAAATAACACCTACACAGAGAATTTTGGGGACTTTCCAAAGAACATCTGCTGTGATTTAAAGCACTACGTGGATGCAGGAGATCAGTCAGATCAGCCTTATTTCAGATTCTTTGTGAGAAGCTTAAGGGACAAGTCTTTTGAAAGGGTTGATTGGCCACACAATTCTTCGGATGATCTCCGTCGTTTTGCCAGGAAAGGCATTCGAGTGGCACGTACGATGGGAAATGAGTTTGCGGTAGTCCCACCGGAAACAATAGCAGGGGATCAAATAGTGTTGCTTACTGGATGCCATGATCTTCCATTGATTCGGAAGGTAGAGGATTATTATATTTATGTTGGAAGGGTGGGATTCGCGGAGGAGATTGTTGACAAGAAGCTCGACGAGCATAAGGCAGGCCAGGCAAACCTGGAGCGTATAGAACTTCGATAAAAAATTGTTAACTAGCTTGGAATCAGTTGACCTCACGAGATAAGGTTGCAATAAGCATTATACCTCTAAATAGGCAAGTATCTATATATAGTATAGGTACTGTCAAACGCGTAGTTAGACACTGCCATGCGCTTCGGAAAGAATTTGTTTTCATTCGTCAATCGACACCAAGTTTAATACTTTTTATTTGATAGGCCACTGGGATACAGTTGGTCCCATTGCCAAGGAATTCTGACCCATGTCCCTGTATAGGCGAGTAGTTTATGGAATACTCGCTCGCTTGGCTCTCCACAAGGCGGCGGCGGAATTAGTTGCTGGGTCGGACCTTATTACGTCAAAAACGGCTGTATTGCCTTCGTACCGCTTTTTGAGTCACGTAGCCACTCAGCATGTAATAATAAGATGGACATGCCAGAAAGATTACGCCAAGATACAACAGGAACCGTGCGCCATGACTTTCTAACGTAAGCCGTGAAATTCGTCCACATTCAGCTCGCTTAATTAAACCGGCTGCCGCACTCGGAAAGCGATCACATTAATTGTAACTCTGCATCGTCCGGTCAGCTCGGAAACTGATAGTTGTTATTGGATAGCCTCATATAATACCTCTTGAGAAAAGCGGTGACTGAGATAATCAACAGTGATGCCAAGTACCACTCCGAATCATACGGACCTTACAATGTCAAGGGGAAATACAAACTATAAAGGGTAGAGACTCCCAGCCTAAGGAGTTGTTTTCTCAGCCTTCTTCAGCACCTTCAAGACTATATCTCAGCCAACTACACTTTCCAAGCAAACTATTCAAGTCATTTTGGACAATCACCACCATCTTCATCATGCAAATCGCCAACCTTCTTGTCATCCTGTCCGCAGCGGCAGCTACCATGGCCAATCCCATAGCTGAGCCAGCTAAGCATGACGTCGCGGAAGACGGCTTCGACTTTGAACACGCCTCTGAAAACGCTGCCCATCTCATGAAGCGCCAAAACCGGTACTGCTACCAGAGCGGCGTTAAGTTTGGCGACAACACGAACTGGGCTATCGACCGCGCCGGCCGCTGGTGCGGAGGTAACGGAGGATCCGGGAGGTACCGCCAGGGTCAGATTAAAAAAGGCTGCTACAACTGGAACGACGACCAGCAGCTCCACTTTGTATTTGAGATTCAGAATATGCAGAGCAAGGACGACACCTTGTCCTCGACGGAATGCCAGATTTGGTTACAACACATGATTGAGAATTGCAGACAGGGAGGCACAAACCGGAACAGTAGATATTGGTGGCGGTATGTTTACCTCGTAAGATATACTCTGCTGAAAATCAAGGCTAACTGGATCTATAGCGTTGACCCCAACAAAGGACGATGCACCTAAAGGGTTTCACGCCAGCCACTTGCGCTCATCGGGAATCCAATCCGTACATTGAAGAAGATGCGAGTACAGGTGCAGAGCAGGTATCTTTCTTTCTCTTTGTTTTTCTTCCGTTCGTCTTTTCATCCGTCCTTTTCAACCCACAGAAGGCTTCGCTCCAGAGATTATCTGCAATGGCCTATTTGACCTACAGTTGAGGGACTAAGTGGAGGATGCAAATAGAAATTCAAATATATTACAGCCCTACATACAAGGACATATTAGCCCTGCGACGCTTTTAACGTGCAAAGAGGCCTTCTTCCAAAAGCATTGAAATCCCATTTAGCCAACTAAAACGATGTTAGGTCGCAATAAGTCTGGCCACCTAACCGGTGAATTGATAGGTTCCAAGCCATCCAACTGATATGCTGGTAGGGCGCACCGGGTCACTGCCAAGTCTCAAGTCATCCAACCAACAGGCCATTAACTCCGGCAAAGGAATGCAAGGAAGTAGTTCTTCTCTAACGAGACTCTCACAGCATTCCAAAACAGCGAAAATGATTATCCTTTCATAGGTAGGCTGCGTTCCAGGATGCTCTTCAACTGGCATTTTGTAGAGCCTTGTATAGCATTATCCAGTGCTGTTTCTCTTAAATATTATAAGCGGAAATAAAGTTGTTCTTCACCTTTTTGATTGCTTCCATCAAGAGATGCAAAGTTAAGACCGGCTTACTGTTTAAATAGATAGCCAATTAATTCTTTTCAGGCCAAACCACAGTCCATCAGACCCTCTTCGTCAGAGCACAGTTAGGAGATGTAAGACTTTTTCTCAAAGCTGACATGATAGTCAGTCCATCCTAAAGCGCCAAAACCTTTCAGGTCTCGCTCAAAGAGACCTAAAGTAAGCCATTCGGTATCTTTACCATCTTCCATAACCGAGCGCTTTTGAGTAGTTTTGAACTTCTCTTCAGCTGCCTCACTCCTCCATTTGTGGACCCACACGCACGCCACGACATCTTGCCCCTGCCAAGTCAAATTGCCCTCTATCCAACCTAAGGAAGGTGTTGTCCTATAAGGGGATAATGTTGCAGCTTTGGGGCATACGAAAAATTCGTCACGAGATGATGAACCTGATGATACACAGCCTCACGCTTTTCTGATGGAAATGAGGCGGGGAAATAAACCGTTCGCACTTCGTTATGGGGTGATAGGCCGTATGATACGTCACTTCCGAAGAATCGGATAAGTTGTATGGAGACCGGGATGGCGGAGCGGCTCCCAAGATTGGCTAGCAACTCCGGGTACTGATCTGAGTTCGCTAATTCGGTCCAGGCTTGGAAAGATCGCCAAGTAATCAGAAGGATGTACTCGCCTAGAGTCTCTTTGATCTCGCCATAGCACACCTAGATGGTTGAGGTCAGTACATGAGTCCAAATAATTAACTCTTGGTAATAACAAACATTATCCCAGCCCTCTTTGTAGGGTTTGAGTGGGCGGAACAAGGACTGGTCGATCGGGGTTTGTTCTGGATATCCAAATCTGGTCCAGGTAGTGATTGGTGTCCATTGTGGTCCGTAGTCTGACATGCTTACTGGTGGGTATATCTGAATGAAGGCGAGGTATGTTGCAGAGGGGAAAGGAAAAGGGCTTATTAACCATGAGTCCGATATGATAGAGGGGCAGCGCTTATTTAAGTATTCGCTCAGCCACTGTAAGAGGCTAAGCGCCGTGTTGGCCAAAGTATCCCGGTACATGTAGTGAATGTGCCCTTACCCCTGCGGGGTAGTTCCTAACGCCAACAGAAATCGGCAATATGAACTCGAGTAGGTAGTAATCATTAAAGGGAAAAATAACATCGGTTCTGTATATCCAATTAAGCCACGAATCTGAAACAGAGAGCAATATTCCAACACACTAAAATCCTCAGAGGATATGCACTATCAGAGTTCACATATCAAGCCTCTTCTTTAAATTGGAGTACAGACCAAACATTATGTTTCAGCGGATCCACCTTCATTGTCCCCCTCAACTTAGACATAGAACTAGCGAAAGTGAATCTCGGATTTCTCTGGCCAAGGTAACACGCGATGGCGTACTGCGCGTATGACTCAGGGTTTAACAGGGCCTCATCAGTGTCTGCCTTCAAAATATAATCTAGGTCATCTATTGAAAATATCTTATCCGCTTAAGGAAACTTCTGGGGGGGGGGGGGCTTAAATCAGGCGTGTCTCTCCTCTCGCAAATGTCAACAATGCTTTTATCTTCAATCTCAGTCATGGCAGCAGCAGCATCCCAAATTCCTGCTATTTTCGAAGTAGCCTTGATCGGTGACTACCAACAAGTTTCCTCCTTGATCCAACAAAATGTTGATATCAATGCTATCAACCAAAACACGGGCGCCACTGCATTACACATGGCGTGCCATTCAGAAGGTGGACGCATGGTTGAAGCGCTGTTGGATGCCGGGGCAGACAACTCAATTATCGAGCATAATACCTACGAAACCCCGATGTATCATGCCGCGATTACTGGGAACTCGGAAGCTGTGACGCTTCTACTTGAGGCTGGTGCAAGCCCTTCCGGTGGAGGACGTGATGGATCAATACCTCTACATATGGCAGCTTGGAACGGCCACACCCATGCTCTAAAGCTTTTAATCGATGCTGGCGTGGATATATATGCCGTCGATGATAAGGGTCAAACGCCTCTTCATGTGGCTGCAAGTCACGGAGCTGATCCGTAGACTTTGCGAGTCCTCCTCGAAGCGGGATGCGATATAAATGCTAGATCTCAAAGTGGCGAAACGCCCTTGCTTGCGGCAGGCGGGTATTTGGCCACAGTCGAAATGCTTCTCCAAGAAGGCACAGATCTAGAGATGGCGGACAATAATGGGATGACGGCTCTTCACGTCGCCGTGAGAGACGGAGTCCGTCGCCAAGTACAGTTAATCCTTGACACCAATCTCTTCAACGTCAATGACAAAACCAAAGACGGAACGGCACCGCTGCACTTCGCGGCGCCAAAATGGTATTGTGAAGATATTACTTCACTCCTTCTGGATAGCGGTGCCCATATCGATGAAGTTAACAAAGACGAAAACACGGCATTGCACTTGGCCGTCGAGAACTGGCAGGATGCTGTCCTTAAAATACTCCTTGATAAGGGAGCTAACAAAGAGATGAAGAACAAAAATGGAGAAACACCCTTGCACGTCACCGCACGCGTTGGGCGAATTTCTCCTCTTCGTGCGTTGCTCGAAGCTGGGGCTACCCATCAGACCTTGGATGGGAACGGGAGGACCCCGAAACAGAGTGTGGAAGCTGCTAAGGTGGGACATGTCCGCATACTGATTGAACAGTGGGAGAATGAGGAAACCTATAGAGAGGATATGAGGGGTCAAGTCGAGTGCAAGATCTTTGAGGGTGCTGGTGAGATCTGGGATGAGATTGTAAACGTGTTGCAGGATGTTGAAGCCACTAAGCTGCCTGAATGAATACTATAAATATGGTAATGAAGCCACAGAGCTTACTACAAGAAAGAAAACTTTAGCAAATAAAGTATGACTAGATTATTTGCTTCGGCAAAGTGGTCCATAAAGTGTCTGGCCTGTAATCTCCTCCCAACCCTCATACCCAACGCATCGAAAACACCAAAACACTCCATCAGGATCATACTTCTGCTTCACAGACTTCAACCAGTCGTATCGACCTCCATAGAACTCATATTTCCAGTCTGGATCATACGGAGTCCCTTCATTCAAGTACGTGCCAAGACCAGGACCAGCAGCCTTCATTGCCTTGAGCTTCACCGATAAGGCATAGTCTCTCACCTGGCGCACTCCTTGCATCCCACTATCAGAAGGCGGCAAATCGAAGTTCTGAGCGAACATGTATGTCTTTCGCCAGCCGGGGTGAATGGCCGTGTTGGGCTTGGGCTTCAAGACTTCTCCACCACCGACGAGAGAGAATGTCATGACAGATGCTATAGCCTGGACCTTAGAGGTAAACTCAGGGAGGATCGCATGAAACATGGCCGTAAGGTTCTTCTGGTTATTGGTAAGGGATTCCTTGTCGAAGAACTGCGAAACTTGGACAGGGCTGGGGCTGTTGGATGCTGGTGACTCGTATTCTCCATAGTCGAAATAATCCCCAAACGTATCGAACTTCTCAAACGTCGAAGTGATTAAAAGTTCGCTTCCGTTGAGAGGCCGTAGAATTGAAACCAACTCATCATTGATGAGTTTCTTTGCCTCTTCTATCTCATGGGATAAGTCAGAGGAACTTGAATTCCTTGGAAGCATCTTCCCAAAGGTATGGCTGTAGGTAGATTTCGCCCCAAGGACTCGGACAAGTATTCCATTTCCTGAAAAGCCTGCATCTGAGAGAGTAGGGTATTTTGAGTGAACCGCGACAGTGGCATTGATCAGCGCCGACACATGGGTGTCCAGTGCTGCGATACTTAATGAATGTTGCAGAACAGGACGTGTAGGGTACACTTTGATAGTTGCGGAAACAACAACGCCAAATGTACCGCCGCCGCCGCCGCGGAGAGCAGTGAAGAGATCTACATGCTCGCAAGCATTGGCGGTGACGATTTCACCAGATGCAAGAACGACCTGGAACTCGAGGACCTGGTCGGCTGCTAGTCCAAAGTCATGGGTAGCTGGACCGTGACCGCCGCCTTGAAGGAAGCCTCCGATAGCGCCAACAGTCTGAAGCCTGGAATTAGTAATACAAATACGGCAATGGAGATTGGGAACTGACTCTGGAACCTCCGCCAACGGCAATATGGTCATGTTTAGCTGCGAATTTGTAGACTTCGTCCCAGATATATCCCGCTCCCACAACAATTGCAGCTCCCTTCCAGTTAGAATGGCATGAACTGTCGGACTGCTTGTAATTATGTTGGTATTGGAGCTCGGGCTTAACGTGCTTCATCCAGATCGACATGCTACCGTATCCCTGGGATCTGTCAGGTATAGATTATTGGTACCCGTCCACCAAAACACAAGGAAAATAATTTCGTACCTTCCCCTGACATCGTGGCCAGTATTCTTAATAACGAGTCGAATGTTATTCTTCTTCGCAAATTTGATACCAGCTGCAACATGAGCGGGTGAAGTGGCATTCACGCTGTAAACAGACGCGCTGCCCAAATCGCACACTGGGCTGCCAGCTATGGAAGCATTGATCGGAGCGCAAGTGTCAATAATGGGGTATGCGAACCCGATTGGGGATGCCTCTCGGAAGGGAATGCTGGAGTAGACCTTGCTAATCTCTTGGCACTGCTGGGGATTCTTTCCAAGGCCATCGTAACAGGGTTTGGCGAGAGGTTCGTTGGCGGTGAGACGGCCGTTAATGGTGCTGTTAAGGGCATCCCATGTCGAAGGTGAGGGCCAACACTCATCTGTTGGGGTCTGAGTTCAACAGACTAGTTTAGTGTATAGTATATGAGGTAGAAGCAAGGCAACGTACACATTTGCATAGGGCCGAGACAGACGATGCTCCAGCGAGAAGCAAAAAACCTGCAGGACTTATAATATGCATCTTGTCTGATGTTTAGATGATCTTGGGTCTCATAGAGAGTCCTCTAATCTTTTTATATCGATTCTAGCTCCTCAAATAGTCCCCCGCCCCCAGTCGGGAACGTAATTTCTCAGGCTTGGCATGTCAGCGGTTCCAGATGCTGACACGCGTAATTGATTATAGCTTTGCTGATGCCCCCAGACTCACGGCGAGGATTGTCGGAGTTTAAACATGCTGTGTTTGCTGATTGGCTTGTATACATGCTTCCATGTGGAGTTGACGGAGTGCAATAAGCCGTTGCTTAGGCTGTTAATTAAAATGTGCTTTCGTAATACGCGTGTCTAGTTATAGATTAAGATTAATGCGCAAAATGGATTCTGATCCCTGAATATTGATTAGGAACACATCTTTCTGTGTCATAATGATTGTCTAATACGCGTGTTGGGCTATTGCATCACGATCTTGTGCCGATCACTGAGCACCGTAAGCAGGCCCAAAGAACACAGCCAATCAAAACGTCAAACTTCTTTTGTCATCATTCGAAAGTCACAATAATTCGTTTAATTCAATCCTGAAGCCTCAGTTTCTTCTTAATTAATAATAATTCTTTCAAGAAACCTAGGGACATATATGGATTAATTAATATATTCGACTATTTAAGAGGGGGAACGAAAAATATCTTCAACACAGGGCTAAGGTGAGAAAGAAGCGCTAAATAGACAGGCAATAACGACAGACGGCCTATCCATAGAACCAGTACTGGCCGGCATAAGGACTGCTGTCGCTGCCATTGTCAAAGGCCGGGTAGCTATGGGACTTGCCTCTAGCAGTCAGTACACAGTAGACGTAAGATCAACTGACGTTCTCGCCAGCATCGCCAGGTACACTCCGGGGACCGCCCCAGTCCCATCAAGCCCCAGGTCAGCAGGTATTGGAGCGTCAATAGAGTCAATTTTTTTCAAGGCAACAAGGTATATAACTATCACCAAACCCATAAGAAATGAGAGTAGGGGTTTCGGCGTTTAAGAGAAAAATCGATATAGAGAATGGGAATAAGTAGATACCTTTCATATAATTCCAAATAGACGGTAATTCTTCTCGGAATAACTGGACTCAGTAGTGCCTAATGCAACCAACGCACAGGGAGAGGTACAGACCAGTAGTAGTGTAATCCATCGCGCTGAAGCTATCCATCGGCACTATCCCTAGATCATCAGCTAACACTAGGCTCGCAAACTCATTCTATTGGAGAATAAAGGTCTCTTTCTAATCTATAATCTTAATTTATTCCACCACGATATCACATCTCTGCCCGATCGATCGATGCGTGCCTTGAATCTTTTACATCAGTTTCACCCTGTAAATTGTATTCAGCAATCTCACGGAAATACTATCTATGGCCCGGCAAAGTCTTCGGTAGTTGAGAGCCGGCATCTAAAGTGCCGGAGAACGCAGACCGTGCATCGATAGCGTTGTAGATCTCCCAAAGCCGCCCGCAAGGGCTTGAGGCCGGCCGGGACCGAAATGGCACGGTCATATCCGTGATCAGCGATGCATAGCATGGGGGGGGGG
>JABCJY010000734.1:0-49114 GCA_013184415.1 Fusarium concolor
AGTCAGCCTTATCCGCACAGCCGGCTGTGCAAAAAGCACGTGATACTAATCGCACAGCCGGCTGTGCGGGTATGAGTCCCCCTTGGGGTACCTTGCCTTAGTCACAACAGAAGCTGAGACAAAGCCTTGTACTTGGGTACTTCTGGCATCAGGATACATCAGTCTTACTTAACCTGAGGCCAAGTAAGGTGCCTAGGTATTGAGTGATTCTTCTTCTTCCAAATTAAGGATAATGCAGTTTGACCATTGCATGGGGAAATTTCTGACTTGTTATTATATTGGGCTACGCATTGGTTGGCATTGTATTGCAACCTCGGATGCGACTTTAATATGCCGACTTACATAAGTCGATGATGCGGACCTAATGGCTTCCACGATCTGATAACGGCTGGATCGAAGAGTAGATCGTGACATTATCCAATCGCCACAACTCAACGTCCAATTTCTCAATTCTTACACAAATCATTCATTATCAAAATTATTATTCCTCCCCGACCTCTACGCAACATCTCAGTCAATCATATCGCGGCCTCGGTCTTCAGCCAAACCACGTGGTTGACAAATGTATTGATTGATCAATGTCTACACTGTGCCAAATCTACTAGACCCATCTGGTTTCAACTCATTGTTCTGCCTATACATCGACGATCTGACAACGGCCTGAAGATGAGGCGGCTCTCTACAGCGGTGATCATAACAGACCCTCTTGTCAAGTATCAAACTCATGTGGCTGCTGGTCTTTATGCCCCCGATCCGTCTCAGCACCGACTTGCACGGCACTTACACAAGATATACCTTCGCATTAAAGACTATTCTCCTCAGGCCGAGTACCGTCAACGTCTGAGACAGGTTGCTCGCCTTACGGAGACAAGGCCCAAGGAAGAGGAGGACGATGGTGGCAATATCCTTGCATTACGGAGTCACTCCATATGGCGAAATCCGCTCTTCAAACACCTCCTTGCAACACCCGAAGGAAAAGAGAGTCTCGCTTTGACACGGACACTCACGAACCATGAGTCTGCGATCGAAATAGACTCACCCAAGGGATTATTCTTATCAGGCGAAGTGGGCACTGGAAAGTCGATGCTTCTCGACTTACTCGCTGATGGGTTGCCGACTGAGCGGAAGAGACGGTGGCACTTTAATACGTTCATGCTTTACACTATCTCACAGCTTGAGCATCACCGAAAGTCAAACCTAAAAGTCGAAGAAGGTAAAAACGACTACTCTATTTTATGGATGGCGAAGAAGCTGGTTGATGAATCACCGATCTTGTTCCTTGACGAGTTCCAACTACCTGATAAAGCAGCCAGCAAAATCCTCAGCCATCTTTTTATCTCATTCTTCCAGCTTGGCGGTGTCCTCATTGCATCTTCCAATCGCATGCCGGAAGAGCTTCAGAATGCCACTGGCGTTGATTATACGCCTGCACCGACAAAGGGACCCATCCGCAAGTTTTTTGGTGGCGCAATACGTGCCCGAGGGGAGCTATACGGTTCAACCAGCGACTTTGCAAATTTCCTTGAAGTATTAAAAGCTAGATGCGACTTTTGGCAAATGGAAGGAGCGAAAGATTGGCGAAGAAAGGAAGAGACTGATAATCCCTCGGTTGTGACTGGGGATTCCATTAAGGATGAAAACAGTGTGGAAGAAGTGATTACTCATGAGAAGCACGAACGTACAACCAAGAAACCTGTCAATTACTACCTGTCGACAGGGAAACAGGATTCATGGCAGGAGCGAATCGAGACAGCCCTCACATGGACGGGGCCTCAACCACTTCCATGGGAGCCATCAACTGTTGTGGTATACGGACGAAAGGTTCATACTCCTCGGCATTACAATGGTTATGTATTCTGGGACTTTGAAAGTCTTGTCCAAACATTTGGCCCGGCCGACTACATTACGATGGCCTCTACATACCACACCTTCATTATCGATCATGTTCCTATCCTCACACACGCGAAGAAGAACGAGGCTCGGCGTTTCATTACGCTCTTGGATGCCCTATATGAAGCTCGCTGCAAGCTAATTATTCGAGCTGAAAATCCGCCAGATACTCTTTTTTTCCCGAAGAAGAGGGGCCATGGATATGGGAATCTAAACAATCCGAATGAGCCTGACGATCTCATTTCTGAGACTATCGCCGAAGTGTATCAAGATCAGATGTCACCATTCCGACCCAACGTAGCATATTATGACACCAAGTCGAGCACATCCTCCTACGATCCCGACCAGGATTCGGATTTTGGCTTACAAAAGAAGCCAGTGGATTTTGCAAACACCAGCGTCTTTACTGGAGAGGATGAGAGGTTTGCATACAAGCGAGCAATATCTCGCCTATGGGAACTGTGCAGTGCACAATGGCATGCCAGGACAGGGGATTGGTGGCAGCCACTACCCATCGAGGCAAGGCATTGGGAAGGTGGTGCAGTCTTGCGGCGCATTGATCATCAGATCAGCACAAACCGTTTGAGCAAGGATGAAGGTATGGGCCAGAGCTTGGAGGTTGATGAGATGGCTGGACTGTCAAAGTGGAGGGTCGAGGATCTGAAGCGCTCCGAGAAAAGAACGTAGAGAAGAGACATCAAGTTGGATGGTCGACGAGCAGTAAGCATATAGGGGCATGTGCATACTGTCAGTTATATGAAAACGAATAGATATATTTAATTTCATCAAATATTCAGTTGCCCGTATGAGGGCAGGATCTAAATAGTCTATGACCGGATGTCCCGATATGCCTTACTCCAAACGCCACCATGCACCAGTATCTTGATCTACTCATACACTGCTCAACCCCAGCTCAGCTTAAAGACTTGTTACGCCAGGAGTCCAGCCCTCTCCTATCCTCTTCATATCCTCAGAGAACTTGCGACTTGTGATCTTCTTGCCCCCTCTCCCGCTCAGGGGCGCATGCTCGTCCGGGTCATAAAACGGGTTCTGCAATAACTTGACATATGCGTGCTGCATGGCGCGAAACACCGGCTTAAGCTCAGCATCGCGTAGACCTGCAGCAGCGCCCCGATTGGCAGCTACTGGAACATTTCCATCGACGCGGCGGCCACGCATGTCCACGAGACAGATCATGCGGACGCCTGTGTTGGTCTCGAAGCCGTAGGCGGCCAGGCGGTCATCAACGGCGTGGAGCAAGCCAAAATCGCCCGAGAGGCCTACGCCCGATACAGCATTCGTCTTTGCACGCAGGTCGAAGACATCGATGGTGGAGGACAAGAGGAGGGAGAACTGGAGAGGTGTGCGGATCGGAGCGAATGTGTTTGTTCCTGGATCGAGCGAGGGGAAGATGGAAATGTGGAGTGGATTGTTCTGCGAGAAATGATGTGTTAGCTATCATCTAGAGAGGTATGATGGCATGGTACTGAATACTCACGTTTCTACCGATAACACCCAGGCAGGCGATCGAGGGTATTGCGGTAGACATGGTTATAGCAGCTTGTTGACGAAGATGGAGGTTGAAAGAGGAAGCTCGGCTTAGTGGGAGCCTCCATGCTTGCTTGGTGCCAGCGGGCAACCTTAACTTGTAATCCCCACCTCCTACTTCCAAGGTCATCATGGTAGGTAGTCTGTCTGCAGGAGAGAGAATGTTCTAGGAATTGCGATAACTTGAAGAGTTTCTTCTTGTTATAATTCTGTATGTCTGTTTTATTTATCATCTCGAGCCCGGAATATGATAACGGCGGCTGGAGGCTGGAATGTCTCTCTTTAGCTCGTCTGTCTGAAACCGGCCATTAACTCAGAAACCATTACACGTCGATAACTTTCTAGGTACAATTTTAACTCGACTTCCGCCATGTCAAGTATGTAATGCATAAACTGTAAGAATATCCGTTGTCAAAGCTATTCAATACTCATGAAATTCCACAGCCCGCTTTCTCATAGCGCAGCGCATCGCCTGCCTATTAGTGTACACTCCAAGTAACCCATCATATTTAATCAACAATTTCTAATAAAGGTCATGGAATAGAACGCTTAAAGCTCGTACACTCCTCTCTTGAATCCCACATCTTATGCTTTTACTCTGAATACTCGTCGTCTTCCATGAGATTTGCAGTGTCTTCAAGTCCTCTTAGAACCTCCTCAACCTCTGATGGATCCGTGATAGCCCATACACCTCCTCCCTTCACCAAGTCTTTGCCACGCATGCCAACCTCTTTTCCAACAAGATTCCGACCGACCTTTCCCGGTCCAACGCCCACCCATCGCCGTATACGTGCCTCTTGGTCCAGATATTTGATACTGTCCCACCAGCGAACCGTGTCCAGACAGCCGCGGGCCAGCAGATCCTTGAGCTCCTTCTTGCAGCAGACTGGCCGCGCAGATACGTTACTTACTATTGGTAACTTTCCGGGAAATGTCACAACGTCCTCGTTTTCGCGACCCTTTACCCTGCTGGGTTGTTCGAGGAGCTGACGCATCACGGTGACGGCTGGTTTCATGATTGGGCTGTGAAAGGGACTGTCGGCCTTGAGACGGACAGCGCGCGGGTCGTAGCCAAGGAACTGTTGGACGTGGGTTATGAGTGTTTTTATGCGCTCAATGTTCCCACTCAGCACGATCTGGTTCTTGCTGTTTATGTTGGCTATCAACACCTGTTCAATTGGTGGTAGGTCCGCTAGGTCTTCGGCCGAAATGCCAACAAATTCTCGGATGGCCTGTATCAGTCTATCCATATGTTCCGGGTGGGATATGACCGCCACCATACCGTACTCGCCGCCGTACTTTGCGATCGCATGTTTCGTAGCATCCGACATTGCCTCTGCCCGTTTACGCACAAGGTGTAGACTGTCCTGGAACGAGATATAACCGCCCGCAACGACAGCGGCAAATTCACCAAGAGAGTGCCCCAGTGTTACGTCGAAGTGATCGGTGACCCTAAAGTTGAATTCACGCTCAAGAATGCGCAGGATGAATATCGACGTAGCCATGATCGCGGGTTGCGCATTGGGTGTTTCAGTAAGAAGCTTTGATGGCCCATTCTGAATGATATCGGAGAGCTTATAGCCCATGTACTCGTCAATCTCGTCTCGTAGTTGCGATGCTGTCGAAGGGAATGCCTCGAGCCATGGGGTCAGCATGCCCACCCGCTGGACGCCCTGTCCAGGGAAGAAGAGGGCTGTTCTGGTGCCGCCTCGATGTGTAGAACGCCATCTTCGCTGCAGTTGTTGGGTTTTTGGTTGTGATAATTCCTGTATTAATGGCCGGCTGCGGCTTGTTGGAAAAGCAGTAGGGGAGCGAAGGTGAGTAGGTAGTGTATAAGTGCGGCGGCACCGCATCGTGGATGTCGCGAGCTTGTCCATTGCCGTCTGAGCGGCGGGGCAGAGGATAGAGGTCAAGATGGCCTGAGTGAAGGTTTCATACTGAGGTAATACAGCTAGGTAAGGAGGAGAGAAAGGGCATACAAGAGGAAGCAATGTTCCTTGCTGCAATTCAACAAATTAAGAAACCAGACTAGACGAGACCAAACCCACGAGACTGATGACCCTTTGGGGTCCCAAGCCTGGGTCTCTCTCTCGGTCTAGGTCTGGGGTTCGGGAGTTTGCGTGACGTCGGGGTAATGTTAGTGGGACAAGGTACGTACTGATTCCTCGGAATTGGTGGAGTCCTTCAGTCGCCATGAATATCATCGGAATGACTCTCCCCTTCGTCCATCCAATCACATCCTGATCGCATTATCCGTTGCGTCGATGCTTGGGCTCCGGGTCTGACCCCATACTTAGAGCCGATACCCCGACCTCATGCGGCTTCGGAGCTCCGTCGCTCCTTGGGAGACTACTCCGAGGCGATTTTCCTTAATTCTTCCTCTTACTCCCGCGGCAACGAGGCCGGCTGTGGATGCGAATGCATTGCATTGCATTGCATTGTATTACATTACATTACATTACATTACATGCAGAAAAACACATGTTCACCCTCTGGTGCACTTTCTTTTTGCTTCTGTCATGACTTCCAAACTTTGCCCTATCGGCTCGCAAATACACTACGAGGAGCCTTCACTCAACGCAACAAACATCATGGGCCTATCCGATGTTTGTGTTCCCGTCTCGTCTCTTTAATTAACATCGTATCTCCACCCCTCCCTTGCTGATTGTCAAGTACTTGACCCCCTTGTATGGCTTGACACTGTCGCCCAGGCCCCTACTCTTGCGTGTGTCCAGCTGGATACTTTCAACCTTCAGCCCACTTGCCAGCCATCCTTTGACCGAGAAACTCACTGATGCCGATGTTGGCATCAGGATCTTGTTCTGTGCGACCTTCTTGGCGTCCTTGTCATCACCCGTGTTCTCAGGGTTCTGTGCCGCCTTGGCGACAGGAACGCTCTGATATGGCCCATCAAATGTGTAGTCCGTTCCAAAGCCGAATCCGTTAGGATCGAATCCCTCATCGATCTCATCTGTCAGCGGGCCCACAACAGTACACCTAAGTCCAAAGTAGCTTGTTCCGCCTGACAGTTCCTTTGAGGGAATGTACCATTCCAAAACCTTCTCCCCCGGGTTGAAGCTCGCGTCGCCTTTGCTCGGTCGGATCTCAGATAGGTTCCTAACATCTGCTGGTAGCGGAATCGTCACAGTCAAATCGTCCATCAAAGGAGCCCCTGGCGATCCGGGATGTGGCCCACCCAGCCGACCTCCACTGCCACCTCTTCCCAGACCCGATGATGCTGGTGAAGGTGCACCAAGAATCTTGTTGACCTGCAATCGAACCTCAAAATCTGACCCGGTTGCACCCAGCCCTGTCTTGACCTCCATGTTGATCGGTAGCTTGAGGTTGTTGGAACTAAGACTTCCACTCTTCCCACTTGAGAAGGGCAGTAAATCCACTTCGTACCCAGCCAGAATAAATCTCCCATCGGGTGGAATAAAGCTGAGCTCTCCTGGTCTCTCTTTCCATCGGTTAAGTCGTACACATGGGTGAAATACTGGCAATTCCATAATGCCTCCGAGGTTGTGTTTTCCGGATGGGCTAGTGATATTCAGCGTGATGTCAGGAACACCTGATACCTTGGAGGTGAATGCGATCGTGCCATTGGCAAATGCAGCTAGCGGTCTTCCTGACGGAGCAAGCGTGACAGACAAAGTCTCGACAAGATCGGCGTACATCTCGTTAGACGTGTGTCGTACATTGGCTCTCCTCCATGGCAAGGCGGTTGAGTTTGAGGGCAATATAGATGGTGTGCTTGAATTCGAAAAGTTGGCGCTCAAAGGCGCTTTGCTGGACATGAGTTAGCTGGGCGATCGATTTCCTGAGAAGCTGGATATTTCACTAACCCAGGAAGATTGATGCTTCCCAACAATTTTCCAACCCAGCCTTCTTGCTCCACCACTTCCCGTAATGCATTGGGTTCTGTTGTGCTTATTATACCAGCATCGCACATCTCCGTTAGCAGCTGTGCAACAACATCATAATTATTCTCGATCTTGACGGCCAGCAGCGGCGCGCCGAGAAAGTCCTCGAAGGCATCTATTATGCGGTGGAGAAACTCGAAGACGAGTAGTGGTTCGATCTCGTTTGACGATGTAGCAAGGAATAAGAGATTTGCATGCGTTAAACTAAAGACGAGCGTTGGGGGGCTCGTATTGGGGAGGTAGATGAGATTCGGTCGTGGTGCGGGATGTTCTAGGTAGAGGGGTAGAAGATGAGTTGCCGACAACGGCCTCCCTGCGTAGGTGTGTGAGAGGATAGGGTTTCTGCAGTCACTCGTTAGATCAAAACCACGCCAATACTTCTAGGAGACGTACCGATTATCATCGTAAATGTGCAGTGCCTCGATAACTCCGTTCATGGTAATGACCAACACCTCCCTCAAGTGTTGGATCTGTAGCTGACTCTAGGTCCAGTGTAGGATAGCCTTAATGACGAAACGATAGGTAAGTACCTAGTCGAGACCCTAGGAAGGCATGACTAAGCGAGCAACGGCCCATCCGCCCAATCAAAGTTACTCATCACGCGACTCAACAATTGAAGCTTGTGATAATTCAATGGTCAACCTTGAGTCTTCTCAAATTCAATATCACAATACAAAATCCTTCATAATGTCTGACAAGATACCGACAGTCCAGTCACTCGAGAAGCCGGAGAAGCTTGAGAATATTCTGCGCCAGGACCGAGGCGACGACTGTCTGCCCTGCAAAGTTGTTGGTCAGTTCCTAGCAATTGGCGATCCGGATATCATTGCTCAGAGTGGACTAACAATGCGGCAGGCAGCGGCGCATTTTTCGGGCTTGGAGCCTACAGTTACTTTTCAGGAATGTCACAGCTTGACAAACAAAAGGAGCTGATCCTACGGAGCAAATCGCCTTTCGGTATGAGAAGTCGCAAGCTCGGCATCACCTCTATCTCACTTGCTCTCGTGTGGATGGGACTCTGGAGGGCTTTCAAATAAATCCATGATCTGAGATACGAACGATGCAACGAACTCCTCTCAGTTTTAGCCGACCTGTCTGTATGATACCTCCTAGTGTGACGCCCTCCACAGTCTAGGCATCTTCGAACCATGTCTACGGAAACAAGATATTGACGATATCCTGAAACCAGTCTGCCAGAAGATTCAGAAGACTTCCGTTTCGTCCATCTTCTAGTTTTAAAAACCATATGTAACTATTATAGACGACGTTAGGGTTTGTTTCGAAACTCAGCCCATAGAGCTGTGGTATCACTACTTGCACAAGTTACAAGTAAATGAGAATGCAAATTTAAATCAGTCTCATAATATAAACACAGATCAAATAAATGAGATTGGCCGAACCTCCTAACCCATCTTAATGACATGTGATTATCATTCTTTTGTTGACATTCTGTCCCTCGAGGTCTGTTTTAAGTAGGCTGTTAGGCCATGTCACCACCAAACACTAAAATCTCAAACTGGAAGCCCCACATTGACATGAATCTTTAACCAAACTCATCTATCAACCGAAAACCGACGACAAGGCGAAGAAGCTCAGTATCTAGATACGACAGGCACTTTTTCGGTGTATTCGATTGCAACCGGTTCAAAGACTTCCTTGGAGTCTTCAAACGGTTACTTGGCCAAACCAACTGGCCCATATCCAGCCTCGCCATATACACTGTCATCTCATCATGCCCATCACCATCCTTAGTCCTCAGCTTCCCACGCCCCGGAGGCCACGAGCACTCACTGCCGCAAACTCGGATTCCGATTCCGACTCTGAAGGCGGTGCCGATGTCGTGGGTGATGATATTCTCACACCAGGCACTGAGATAACGTCAAATTCCCAATGGATGCGGTAAGCTCCAGCATCTCATGCCTCACGATTATTTATCCCTAATATTGACTTCTTTCAGTGGCCATGGTACATACGTGCCTACCGGGTCATCATCTATTAAGTCTTCTCTTGCCGGTACTCTCACAAAGACAAACAAACTGCTTTCTGTGCGGCCTCTTCGTGCCCGCTATACTCCAGAGATCGGTGACCTTGTCGTTGGTCGTATTGTTGAGGTCCAGGCCAAGCGATGGCGCGTCGATGTAGCTGCCTCCCAGCTTGCCATTCTCCAGATCTCGGCCATCAACTTGCCAGGTGGTATCCTTCGTAAACGTACCGAGACCGATGAACTTCAGATCCGCAGTTTCTTCGCCGAAGGAGATCTCGTCGTTGCGGAGGTCCAGCAGCTCCACCAAGATGGCGCTGCCAGTCTCCATACCCGCAGCTTGAAGTACGGTAAGCTTCGCAATGGCGTCTTTGTCGCTGTCACTGGTACCGGTGGTGGCGGTGGTGTTGTCCGCTCCAAGAGACAAGTCTGGACACTGGATGTGGCAAACGCTGGCGGCAAGGTGGATGTGCTTCTCGGTGTGAATGGATATATCTGGATCAGCAAGCACATAGAAAGCGACCCGGCTGCTGAGGCTGCGGGCATCAACCGTATGGAGGAGAATGTCAGCAGCAAGGTCTACTCGAGTCAGAACGACCCCATGGAGGTGGCGACAATGCGCGAGATTGCTAGAATTCGCAGTGTCATTCTGGCTCTTGTCGAGAACGGACTCAAGGTGGACGAAGACACAGTAACTAGAGGATACAGTGAGGCGGTGGACATGGTACGGGATTCGACTGATGATGACCTTTACTTGGGAGGCGAAAAAGGACAGCACCTAGCCGCCATTTTGACTCGTCATTAAGATGTCTTGGATGTAAAAGGCCCATTCCGGTAAATCACCATCCTAATGCAAGATACCAACTTGATATACAGCTTATGATAGGGACATGGTGTCACGTAGCGGTATCAGTTTGATTTAAATTAAATTGGCTAATGACAACCGAAGTGCAGGACTTACGAAGCCATGGTGGGACTATAGTACATTGCAAAAACTAGGAAAAAACAACGGCCATATTATGTATATGTAATAGGGACGCATGAGAGGACTCCTTGTATTACCGCCTTAAATGTTCTTTGGCCTTCAGAAAACCAGAGAAATTAACTAGATGATCATCTTGTGAGCAACTGGCTCAGAGCACCTTTCTTTGCTTCCAGAATGGCAGCTGCAACCACAAGAACGGCCCACCTTAGAAGAGCACCCTTGGATTTCTTTGACCCGAGACCGAGGACCAGAGCAAGAAAGTATGTGATTCCCTTCGTTTTGTTGCCGTTACGGTCGAAGTTAGGCTTTGAATCAGCAACAGCTTTCATGCGATTCAAGTTGGACCACTGATACGGCATGTAGCGCACGCGGAAAAGGACGTCAGCCCAGTAAGGGACTTCGGCAATAGTACGCTGGTGGCTGAAGGTCCGGATAGAGTAGATGCCGTGGTAATTGCCCATTCCAGACTGGCCAACACCTCCCAAAGGAGACTGCGGAACCTGAGCGTGGAAGAAGGCATCGTTGCACGTGGCGCCGCCTGAGGTGACATTGTCGAGAACTGTGCTATATTAGGTATGTCGTCAAGTAACTGTTGGGGATATACATACTCTTCTTGTTCTCAGCTTTGCTACCAAACGCGTTGAGGGAGAGTGGTGTTGGGTCAACTGAGTTGGCGATGTCGATGGCCTGGTCGAGGGAATCAACCGCCAGGATTGCAAAAATGGGACCAAAGGCCTCTTGAACCATCATGCTGTCATCGATGTCGTCGACAAGTACTGCCGTTGGCTCCATGAACAGAGTAGACTCGTCCATTGAGCCACCAAGGACAATCTTCCCCTTAGTGCCATCGAGCATCTTCTTGAGGCGGTTGAAGTGGCCCGCATTGACAATGCGGCAGAGATCAGGGCTGTTTTTGGCACCTTTGGGAAAGAAGGTGCGCATCTGGTTGTTGAGCTCTCCTAAAAATTGAGAGAGAACGCTTCGCTCAACGAGGATGTAGTTGTGGGACATGCAAACTTGGCCTGCATTAAGGGATTTCTGCCACATTAGTCGTCTAGCAGCCAACTTGAGGTTGGCATTCTTGGTGACAAAGGCCGGGTTCAGGCCACCAAGCTCAAGGAGCACGGGGGTCAGGGTCTCGGCAGCCTTCTGGGCGATAATCTTGCCGACCGCCTTGCCACCGGTGAAGCAAATCTTGTCAAACTTCTGTTCGAGCAAAGTCTGAGTCTCGGGCAAAGCACCGTTAACGTAGGTGTAACACTCGGGATCCAGTGCCTCATCAAAGATCTTCTTGAGCACCATGGCGCAGTTTGGAGATGACTCGGAGGCCTTGAGAACAACGCAGTTGCCGCAAGCGATGGCGCCAATAACGACAGGAAGGTTGAGCTGAAAGGGGAAGTTGAAGGATCCGATATTGAGGACAACGCCAAGTGGTTCGAAGCGAGTGCGGTGCTTCATGGCGCGGAAGTGAAGAGCAACACCAGGGACAGGCTCATCACGTAGCCATTTCTCCATGTTGTTGACCATATCGATACATTCTTGCTTGCACCAATCAATCTCGGCCAGAACGGCCTCGTACTTGCACTTGCGAAGGTCTTTGATGAGGGCATCTTGCATGAGCTCAGTGTTGTCGACGATAGCCCAGTAGAGCTTGCGAATCTGAACAAGGCGAAACTGGATATCCTTGGTGCGACCTGACCTGAAGGTCTTCCTCACGAGGTCGACCTTAGCGGAGATCTCATCCAGAGGCGTGTGCTCAAGGGGAGCAATAGTATAGGATGGAGTGTTGTCAGCCATGTTGATAAGTGGTGTTGAAACGTGGTTGGTTGACAGAATGATGAGGTGCTGACGCCACTGCCTATACGTCTGCTTGATTGGACGTCGTGGATTAAAAGTATATCGAGAGAGATGTGGCTTGGATAAAAGGAAATGATCTTTAGGGTGTAAAAAAGAACGATGGCGCTTTAACTAGATTGAACGTTGGTTGTGTTTTGTTCTGTTTTGTTGTGCTGAGTTGAGCTGAGTTGCGAATGATTTGATCGGGCCCTTCTCCTAATTAATCAGGCTCTCCAAAGGACAAAGGAAGGTGATGTCGAACTTGGGTGGATTCGGTAGGTTCGGTTGGCAGATTCAGCCAATACCTTCGCGTGCTGGCTCACAATATAATAGTCATAGATTTGAAGCAAGCCCAAGGAATTGCCAAAAGTCTCATCAATAGTAAGTTATTGAGTATTTATAGAAATAAAAGACTTGAGACATCCATTTTAAGGGACGTAAATGAGGGGCTCGTTGTATTGAACCCCGGATCTTCTCTCCTCGGCAGCCATACGCTTCCACGTGCTGAATCCTGCCGAGGCACAGTTTCATCAACAACTGCGTTTCTATATACGGACATGGAGATGAAGTCTATTTATTGAATGCGAATTGATTATTAACGGAGAGAAAACGATGATGGTTTGTTACATAATCTGTGATGCTCACCCTACACCTGAGAGGAGCCATAACTACCTGGTACCTAACGTTGGCCAGTGCTGAACAGAACCCAATTCTACTGTTTCTTGGACTATCAGGTCGACTCGATAATCTCTCTTGTTTATCTCGTTCACATTGAACTTGGTCAAGTTAAGTCGCCGGTTAACGTTACTGGCTGTGGTAGCCAGCATTGCAGGCTCAAGGAAATGGTTGAGGTTATTAGCATGCACTTATACCAAGTTCATGAGTGGTAACATGAATTTATATTCAAAGTTGAGATAATTTCTGTGCAACTTTTTGGTTCCACTTCCTCAATAGAAAGAAACTTGCTCCAAATAGGGCGTTACAGCTTCACTTCCGAGCAATATCCCCAACGAATATATAAATTTATGATCCCGAACCCATTGGCGCTTCTTTCTCAATCCCTTTTCTCTCCAAAACACTTGCCGCCAACTCCTCCACCGCATCCTTGACTCCATCCCCCCAAAGCGCCGACGCAACCCCAAACTTAGCCCCCACTAGGACTGCCAGCTCCCTGCCCTCTCCGATCCCCCGCTCCCATGCTGTCCCCGCGGACTCCGCGCCGTCGGCCTTGCCAGCAACGACGGTGGTAGACGGCGCCGTTGCTCCCAGGTGCGGAGCTAGCACTTGGAGTCGCATGCGCCGCAGCTCCTCCAGACTTTCATATGATGAGCCGTCGTATAACAGGATTAGGGCGTCTGCTTCAGCCGCTATACGGCGTGCTTCAGGAGCGGATTGGATAAATGTCGACGGGATACGCTCAAGATTGATAATCGTTGGGATGCCCGAGATGTTGGCCAAGCGCCGGTCTCCGGATGTTTCGGTAATGGGGTCATACAGGTCTGTGAAGACGTCTTGGCAATACTAATAATTAATTTAGCAGATGTTCAAATCATAGTGGATGAGTATAATTCAAGCTTCCTCTTGATCTCTCCATTAACTCACTCTACGTATGAAGCTCTTCTTCCCAGAAGCCGGAGCTCCAAGAATAATAATATTGACGAGATGTTCCGCCACCATCACGGACGAAGCTCTTGCATTTCAAATTTTCTTCATGAGAAAAGAAAATCGCAAATAGCGCTTCGAAGCAAATGGAGAATGATGGCAATCGATCATATGTTTTCTTGTAATTGCTCTTGGCAGTCATGGTGCCCTTAGTAAGCAGCTTCAGAGCATAAGTCATCATGAAAACTACCTAGGTATGAATGTGTTGATTTAGACACGTCTCCCAAGCATAAACCATCAAGCATTGGCGGAATGCTAATATGGAACGCTGTTTTATGGTCAGGCTACCAGGTAGGCAGCCATAACCGAGTCAAAGTTGCAAGCGCCATATTCGCCTTCTGAAACGAGTAATTAGTAGATACATGATAACGACTCTCTCACAGGTAGGTAGGGTTCACTTCATATTCTACACTAGAGAACATCGTTTCATAATTACCCAAAAGGGCTCAATGTACATAGGTATTTCAGTTGTTAAATGCCCTCCTAAACATACATCGTACAATTGTACATGTTCCATCCAATCTAGCGTATAGTACATATCATCCCACGTTAAACATCTCAGGGGACCTTTTATTTCGTTCATCTCCTCGCACGGCTACCGCCGGCACTCTTAGCAGGCGTTGCAGGAACAAGCTCCTCAACTCTGGCCTTCTTCTGATCCTCAGCAACCTTCTTGATCAGATACTGGTCAATGACTTGTGCGCCATCGACCAATCGGCCGCTCTCTGCAATCTTGGCATCCTCAATAGCTAGGCGTTGGCGGTGGGCATTAAGCTGTTCCCGACGCTCAGGAGACATGCGCCACTCCTTGGGGAATTGAGGCTTGGGCTGGACCTTGTGGTGTCGGATATCGAGAGGGATGTCCTCGAAAGTGTCTTTGGGGTCTTTGGCCGCGGCGATGAGGTTGTCGACTAGATTGGAGAGATAGCGCCTGTTTTGTGCTTGGTGCTCGAAACTATCGCTGCTCATCTTGATGATTTCCGTCTCAGGGTTGTACCGCGGACCGGCGAGCTTCTTGAGCTTCTCGGTTTGAACTGGGGTGAGCTCCAAGTCATCAGGAGCAAACTGCACCACCACCTTCTTCTCCGCGGGATGGAATTCGCCCATATAAGAGGTGTACCGCCATCGCAGGACCTGGTTGTCGCTGGGAGGGACGAAGGGCTTGGCGTACTCTGTTTGCAGTATTAGTATATGGTGATTTCTTACCAACCCCAATTGCACTCACTTGAAAGAAGAGGCAACTCCCACACCGCCAATCGGGCGTACTGTCGCATATCTCGGATTTCGTCAAGCTTGCCGTGAGCCATGGATGTGATGTCGTCCTCGTCAAATTCCTCGAGTTCTTCGGTATTCGTCTCGGGATCTTCCTCGTCGAACCAGAATGACTGCTTATTGGGTCTCTCTCCCTTGTCATCCCTCATAATATCCTCCAGCGCCGACCGATCCTCCGACGCCCAGCCAGGTCGATATTCCAGCTCGTTTTTCAGATAATGATCAATCGAGTTGTAGCCGTTCGCCTTGGCCAACTGGTCCAACTGCATCAGCCCCTCCGGTGAGGAAGCCTCCGCCAACGCAGCTTCCAACTTTTTCAACTCTATGGGACCAAAATCTTCCTCTTCGGCGTCGTCCTGGCGTTGATCCTCCTCGCGTGCCCATCGTATTGTCGATGTGGTGAATGCCCGCTGAGCAAAAGGTTTTTGTTGGCGAATGATCTGCGTGAACATGGGAATTTGCTGGATTCGAGGGGCCCGACGGCAGGCTATGGCGCATAGCCTCGCGGCTGCCGATGCTGAAGCCATTGCGTTTCTTCCAACAGGGCAATGGCAACGTCGAGTTGTCATCGGTTCAAGAGATAGGTTGGTGAGCTTTCGAAAATTTGGGTGTACCACCAATCACAAACTGTGTTGGCGGGACCCCGATAATTAGCCGGCATGTGTCCCTCTTACACGAACCTCCTACCCTATCCCGAAGGCATGCTTGCTTTACGTTCAACCTTCAGCAGGGCACATTTTGCTTTTTTTCTTCGTTATCACATTTTCAATTGAGGATGGGGGAAACTCGTCTCGACCGCGTTTGTCTTGTCACGGTTGGTGCGACCACGGGCTTTCGGAAACTCACTGAGTCGGTACTGCAGCCGAGTTTCTGGAAGCACATCCATTCACAAGGATTCACAGAGCTACATCTACAATGTGGCCCTGACATAGTTTGGGCAAGCAAACAGCTCTCTCGCCTCAAAGATGATGTTCCACCAGGCTTATCTATCGACATATTTGACTCGAAGAAAAACCTCATGAAAGAGGAAATGATGCTATGCAAAGACAGAAATGAAAAGAGACACCTGGGGCTCGTCATATCTCATGCTGGTATGTTAAACAACCAATAACATATCACTGAAACTTACACATATTAGGTACTGGAACAATCCTAGATGCTTGGAAAATGGGATTGCCGCTCATTGTGGTGCCAAATACGCAACTCCTGAATGATCACCAGACTGAGATGGCGAAACATCTCTCTAAGGAAGGGTATGCTATTATGAGTTCTGGAAGGTATGTTAACTACAACACTCGAGCTGAGGCATCATTTGACTCGCAGTAGTGCCGAGGACCTTGAGGGAGCCATCCATAAGTTGGGACTCCTCTGGGAGGAGAACAAGACCCGATGGCCGCCTCACATGATCCCCTCGCAGGAACCTAACAGACTTCGTCTGTGGGATCTCGCCCCCGAAGAAGTTGCAAGGGAACAAAATGCTACCATGGTGCACGACTAGGGGCTCGGGATCTTCAAACGCGTTTCCAGTTCTTGACCGGACAAAGGACAGAGGAATCTACGGATGTTAAAAAGACACGCATTCACGTTTCGATCTGGACGACATATGTTGGGTGTTTAGGCGTTTCTTTCATGTGTAACTTGTCAAAAGCTGCACCTGTTTCATGTAATACTCCGATCTCGGTCGTATCTTGGTGGGAAATCAATGGTCTAGTCCAGGAACTTATCTCGTTCAGGGCAAATTCTGAACGTTCCAGATCTTTACATTAGCATCTCCTCCTGCACTGGCGACCCTGCCGCCCTCAACCCAGGCCACGCCGTTGACACCATCCTTGTGAGCGTTGGCAGCCTTGATTCGCTTGCCCTGGTTCTTCTTCTCCAAACACCAGACAAAGACATTGGTGTCAAGACTGCCACTTGCAGCGTAGGCGCCCGTGTCGTCCCAGGCGATGGATGTTACTCGGGCAGTATGAGCTGACCAACGGTCCGCCACCAGTTCCCAACTGCCAGAGCTGTAGACGTATATCTTTCCGACACTGTTTCCAGCCGCCAGGTGCGAGCCATCCCTGGAGAAAGCAAGCGCTGAAATGGTACCAGTCGGGTTGCTCAGCGACTTGGCCTCCTCGAGTTTGCCATTAGAGCTAGCGTTGTAGATGCGCACGGAATTTTCGTTAGCTCCAATAGCAACTAAGGAGCTAGATGCTGCGATAGCGCCAGGGGTGTAGTCCAAAGACTGCTCGTTGATCAACTTCTCACCAGAGTACACTGACACGCCCGAGTAAGTTGCGACATAGACAAGTCCATTTGCCGCGCTCACACCCTTAGGTTGTGCCTGCAGCTTAATAGAAGCACCCAAAAATGTCTTCGCCGACTCGTCAACGATTCTGAGAGTGTCATCCCAACCAGCACTGAAAACCTTGCCGTCGGCAGTGGCGAACTGAGCGACTTGGTTTGTATGCGCCTGGCCGTCAGCAATTGTAGCAATGCCTGACTTAATATCCCAGTGACACACTCGACCGTCAAAGCTGCCGGACCAAAGGTTGGCCCCCTTACCGTCAGATCCAGTAGACAGGGCGGTGATGCTCTTGCCGTGGCCAAAGATAACGCGACTAGGTTCCGGCTTGCCCTCAGTCAAGTATGTGAGGTTACCACCAAGACTGAGACTAATGATGAGGCCGTCACTACGACCAGGAACGAACACAACACCGACTTGCTGATCGCCAACGCTAACATCCTCTCCAAACTTCCAGGTCTGGATGACGCTGCCTGCATCGACATCCCAAAGCTTGACAGTCTGGTCAGCGCTGGCGGTGACAAACTTCTTACCATCTGGCGACCACGAAACGGCAAAGATACTTCCAGTGTGCTCGCCCTGGCCGATCTCCTTGGTGGGTTCGCCGGTCTTCCCATCATACAGCTGTATCTTCTTGTCGGCACCGACAGTAACCAGAGAGTTTCCATCAGGGGAGTAGGCAGCCCCTAGAACGAAACCAGTGTGATGGGCGCTCTTATTGTTAAACTTGTAGGGGGCGCCATGGTAGAAGACCATGTTACCATCGTCACCAACAGTTGCGGCACGGAAAGGACGCTGAGGCTTCATTGCGACGGCATTGACAGATTTGGAGTGACCGATGATCTCACCGACTGAGTTCCCGCTGTCAGCTGTAATGCAACGGCCAAACTGCTCGCGGCCATCGCCTACAGCAATAACACGCTGCGACTCGCCGTCCCAGGCAATATCATTTAAACGACCAGAGATGATGCCGTACTCTCCTCTTGTGCTCTCAATAGACTCGGGCTCCCACACTTTGAGCATGCCACTCGAGTCACCACTGGCGACCTTGAAACCATTGGGAGCGAATCGGGCAACAGTCGTAGGAGCGGTGTGGCCGGTGTATTCTTTTGCGTCGGAGGGGTTATCGATGGAGCGAACAAAGACGGATTTTCCGCACTACGTGAGTCAGAGACATCGTTTACAGTATGTAGTCTGCTCGCAGAGGGCAAACCGTACAGGATAAGCTATCCGTTGACCCTTTGAGTCGGCCGAGATCTGAGTTGGCTGGCCACGGTTTGTAACTGGAACTGCCGCGAGGATGCGGTCGAGGGTGATGGAGGGAGAAGCCATGACGGTGGCGATGGTTATGTAGGAGAAGTTGCAGAAATGAGAAGGTGGTGCAATTCAGATGCGAGGATGTGCCTAGGATAGAGGCTTGAAAGTTAAGATGTCGTCAGCTTCTGATAGGAAGGTGTTGTTGTGAAACATGGGGATGCGTTTCTTAGTTGGAATTTGGAGGGGCACCTCAAAAGCTGGGGTGGGGCAATCCAGTACAGCTTGAAGCTCCTTCAATGTGCTCTTTGTTAGTTATCAATAGAAAATGGCGATTTTACTTGGGTTGAACATACCAATAGAACATGCATAATCTGTGTGTGGCCTAAATAGTATTATGTCTGCTATGTTTGACTCTGCCTGGTCTATCATTACTGCCTACCTTACCTGTCAATTTTTGGCATGCCACTCACAGGTTGACACAATGCATCATGAAACTACACATACCCAAAATCACAATGAGTAAAAATATGTTTTTAGCATTGGATGTGTTAGGTGAGAGAGTATGAGGCAAGTATCTTTAGACATTTGATGTTCATGACATAACGACGGTCAAGACAATCTACCTCGGGTTAGGAGTGCTGTTCTCATGATGGGTCCACTTACAAGACCAGCCATCGGAACAATAGCACCGTCGATAAGTACCTTATCCATGCGGCCAGGGAGAGAGCCTGGCCAAGCCAAAGTAACACAGAGATAGCAAAACTCGATGGCCCAGCCGTCAGATGCCAGATGTAGTAAAGCGCGTCGTCACCTCGTTGGATCTTGTTGGTTCCATCTTAACACAAAGCAAGCCTGGAGGCTACATAGAGGCTGAAAGCTGCGCGCCGTTGCCGCAGCTCCAACTTTTTTCTTTCTACAGCGCTAGCCCGGAATAGTCTGTACTTTATTTGGATACGATAATATTTTTATCTATCACGTTGTTGGCGGTGGCCTGTTCTCGGTCTCCATCTTATGCCCAACATAATGGTTCACACACAAAATTTATCGATCACAAAGAATACGAGGCATTTGAGGCACCCTAAATGCACGACATCTTTGATCAGAGACTGCGTCTAAACACTATGTCTCACTACCGTAGGTAGTCTCCAGCGGGCGAATTTAAAGAACGTCCCAACCAAACACTGGAGCAAGCCTGTACCTGCGGACCTACTATTCAGATCCAGGCTTTTTGTGTGGCGTCTACACGGCTCGGCTGAGTCTGACTGGGCAACCAGCTAGCCAGCGCTCAACACGAGAAGGGAGAAATATGATGATGATCAAGTCTCAAGACATGGACATACGACGTTGCAGTTGCACAGTCAAAAATGTGTTATTCATAGACACTCTGACCACTCATATACTGCATAGCACAACACAACACCGCACAGTATCGCACAGGTTCAGCCTCCTTGTTCCCCTAAAGCGCGCTAGTCACCTCCCCATCTCCACGAAGGGACATCTCCCGGAGCAATAGTCAGGGATCAACAGCAGCTTGAAAGTCTCCTGTTGGAGGAACACACAGTACATGACCCGGGAACAGGGATTACGTTATTTTGATGCTATCGCAAATCTCCACCTTCACAGCTAATGCAATGCACCGTCGTTGGTACTCATCATAGCTTGTAAGCCTCCCAACGACGGATAAAAGCGTTGAATTTGTCGCATATATATTGTATCGTTGAAGAGCGTGTGTACTGTTGTTGGGTTCCTACGAACATTCTCATTACCGAGCCGCGAGAGGCTTATTATTAAATGTGACGAACACGCACTACTAATCATGTAAATAAATAGCAAACAAAAACAAACACGCCAAAGCTCAAGCCACAATATGCATCCAAGCTTTGCCTCCCCCCTTAAGATCTCGGCCCCAATTACCTCGAAAACTCGAAAAACAGACCCTGTCTCACCATGTTAGCTAGTCCTTGCAAGTGTCTACCTGTCATGGGGTGCTTGGCCTGGGGGTGGGACGGCAGAGCACCCTCACCCATGCTCATACCGCACGATGCTAAACAAGACCTTGTTGCTAATATCCCCCATACTCGCCCGTATGATTAGAAAACGCCTCCTACTCCTCAATTTATATAGTGATCCTTCCTCCCTCTCTCGTGGTATAGATTCCTCTCCTCCACTCTACTCCCATTAACCAATTCCTTCAAACCCATCTTGACCATTAACCACTTACCCAACCGCCATTATGAAGTTCCTCTGGTCTCTTGCCCTCTTCGCCGCGGCTGGCTCTGCTCAGTCTACCACTAACTCCGGTGCTGCTGCTCCTTCTGCCTCTGGCGAGTGTGAGGCTGAGTACATTGTCAAGAGATGCCTTGAGACCGAGAACGCCAAGGTTGAGGACTGCAAGGCTAATGACTGGGATTGCCTCTGTGCTTCATACGAGGCCGTTGCTACGTAAGTTGTGCCTCGATGGACTCCTAGACCTACCAAGGCATCTAACTCTCAAACAGCTGCTTCAACAACTGCCCCGATGACCCTCGCGCTAGCTCTGCTCAGAGCCAGGTCAAGATCAACTGCCAGCAGGCTTCTCTCTACGGAACTGCTACCAAGGCCACTAAGACCAGCTCTCACACAGCTACAGCTGCCTCTTCTGATGCCACCGCCACCGATTCTGATGCCGCCGATGCCACCGGCAGCGCTACCGAGTCGGCTGCCAGCGCCGAGAACACCAACAACGCTGCCGACAAGGCCCGTAACACTGCTGGTGTCCTCCTTGCCGTTGCTGGTGTCGTTGCCGCTATTCTGTAATTACGTTTCGGAAATGGTTCATGAGTCACATTTTTGGAGTTTGAATTTGTTCTGAGCTTACGGTTGAAAAGCGTGTCATGGATGAAATATTGAATATATAATAACCTAATTCATTAATAAATACTTGGTTGGGTCGATGGATACCCTCAGCCAGTTGATGACTGGAGCGAGCCTACGGATATTTGTTTTGATTTCCAACGAGAGATCTACGTTTTGATCCTGAAACTTTAACCCGAGCTAAACATTGTCTTAACCAATTTGGGCCGCCGCCGACGATCCTCACGTCAAGCTGCAAGGTCAAATAGGTTCTACCACTGACCTAGCTTAAAATTACCGCAGAGTCAATCATTGCCACACCAACTTTCTCATCTTTTTGTTTCTACTTCAAACCCGCCAGCTCATCCCACCTTTAAAATTATGATACAAACAAGGTGAAGCCGCTGGAATCAAGCTCTTGATAAACCACAGTCATACAGCATGTCCTCCCTTCTTCTCTGGTAGTAATCGCTCAACAGACAAACAGAAAAGCAGCAAAAAAAAGAAAACCCATTCTGACCAATCGTCCCATAGCGCCGAAGTAAATAGACCTGCTTCTCTAGTTCAAACAAAACCCTATGTTTCCCATACTCTGTAATCCCACAAAGCGCTCCAATAACCCCAGTTTTCGTTTGTGACAGGCTGAGACCATGCAGCTGTCATTTCTCGATCGTGGCCTGCTTCCAGGCGGTATTCATAAAGTGTTGACTAAAAATGGTACGTTTGAAAGGTTGTGGTTCAAGAAGGTGAATCCAATTGTAAATGGCTGTATAGCCTGTGGCAATCGGAGCGATGGACACATAGAATAGTAACGGAATCGTCCAACGGTTCAGACCTTGCGTGGCCGTCGTTCCCTAGCATTGTTTTTGACAGGTGTCATGAGAGTAACATGTTTTGGGTCATCTTTACGAAGCCTCACAGCGCCTGATGCACCGCTTGATTCCCGGCGCAACGAGCGCGAATCCTGATCATCATCAAGAGTGATCTCTGCCACATCCGACACTGATTCGGTTTCAAGGTTGTCACTGGCGCCAGAGACGGATGATCCGTCATCCGTATCATCGTACTCTCCATCATCACTAACCAGAGAAGGCGCGTTGTTACTAACCATGGTATTGGGACTCATGTCAGCATCCTCCATATCCAAGTCTTCGTCTGAAAGCGCGGGATTCGCATCATGCGATCCGCAATTCGCAGGCGTTTTAAGTGCGACTGGGGGAGCACGACCCTTGCTACTGGCTGAATGGGCTGATGTATTCATGGCAGCTGGGGACTGTGTGGCCTTTGCGGGTACGCGCATAACGATAGGTGTTCGCACAGCAGATGGCTCTGTGAGTTGGTTGCCCTCAATTGGCGTTTCAGTGAGTTCTGACTCATCACCAGAAGTCACATCTTCCAGAAGAATCTTTGTCTTTGCATCTGCAACCAATTCACGCAGGTTGCCGTCGAACTTCCGACTTTGCAGGAGGCGTGAAAGATGAGGCATATCCGGAGCTCCTTCAGCTGAGCCAGCATTTTGTACTTCGCGCCCACGGGCACGGGTTTTGTTCGGCAGCGAAGGGATACGGGTCACGCCAGGCAGCTTGCCTTGATGGTATAGCTTAAGAGACTCTGCGATCCTTGACCTGAGAGCGATGTATGCCTGCTGCTCAGTCATATCAGGTCGGGCAAAGGGATGCACAGATGCAGAAGTGGAAGTTGGGGTTGGTACAACCGGTGCTGGCGCCTTTTCCTCCCTAGCTACTCCTCCTTCTGCTACTTCAATAGGATGGCCGCTGTAGACGGCTGCTTCCTCATGACTCTTGAAGTCTCGCTTGTGAGCGATGCGGCAGTGGTTGATGAAACCTTGAGTACTCGAGAAATTCTCACGGTTGCAGTCAAGACAGACCAGCTTGACTGTCTGTCCATCAGCACGCTTCAGGATACATGGTCCAGCCTTGTCTTTTGGTTGAGGATAACCGCTAGACAAAGATTGCAGCTTTTGACTACCTGCTCCGCGACCTGAACGGCTTTTGAGTGCACTTCCAGATTCTGTGAAGCTATTTCTTGTCGTTCGCCCTTCAGCAAACGAAGCTCTTGCCCGTGAGGCTTCTGGAGTAAACTGCCACTCGGGCTGTATACCATCAAACGAAGGATCAGGAATAAGCCACTTGGCATAATGTCTGGCGTATGGGCCATCGACAACACCAAATGGGGGTGCCCATCTGGGTACAGCCTCCCCTGGACGTGATTGAATAGCAGGGCCTTTTCCGGCGCTGACATTCAGCATCTGTTCAGGGGTTGGGCAATTCACAGGGTAAGGAATTAGGTGACAGCGTCGCAACTGCTCCAGAGCAACCTGGCACTTGGCGAGTTCCTGGTTAATGAGTCGAAGTTCATCATGCTTTAGCAAAATCTCGAGGCCAAACTGGTGGCGAATCTCATCTCGAGCACTCTCCAAAAGAGAGGTCGTCGTACCTTCTTGCGCTTTCGCGTCGGATGCCGATGAAATGTCGCCGATTGTGTTGCCGTCAATTTTCACGCGCTTTGTAGGCGCATAGGCATCTGTTGGCTCATGGGGGCCGTCGATGCTCAGCCGCCTCCGCTTCGGAGGCTGCGCCTTGGGCGATTCTATTGTCGTTGTGTTTGGTAACAGATGCGGTTGGAAAGGCTTTAGCAGATCTGCGATCGGCGGTGGTGCTGGTAGCGCCTTGTCGCTTCCCCGTGATTCAGATGCCCAGAATCGAAACATGAGGATACCTCGACAAGAAGTCAAGGACGAAGCCAAAAAGTTACAACAGAAGGGCCGTAACAAGCTTTTGTATCAATGCGACAGGCAGCAAGCAGTTGCAAGTGGGTGTGAATCCTGGTGTGAATCCAGAGACAGGTGCTAAGCTTGTAGATTTGATGCAGCGGTGGCGCAGGCAAGGCTGACGTAACCGGTAGGCAGGCTTGCAGGTCGGACAATCGGAGTCAGGCGCAAAGGGGTCGATGATGTGGCCCCTCGAAACAGGCCAGAACCGGAGAGAAGTTTGGGTCAGCCAGCGACAGCAGCGACAAGGGCTCAGAGCGACAAAGATGTGCGAGAAGAGAGAGAAGAAAGAAGTGATCGAGTGCTAGCGAAAGCCTCGACTTTGTGGTCTCTGAGCGACAGTCAACAGAGAAGTGTTTTCTTTGAGAGGGAGAGTGTGTTGTGTACGAGAGAGGGAGGGAGATGAGACGAGAGAGCGTGTAAGAGGGAAGATCAGGTTGGGGTAGTGAGGCAGCAAAAGGGAAAGGCAGGAAAACGGGGTGTGCAGGGACAAAGGAAGGTGCGAAGAGGAAATCAATAACGGGATGGGAGGGAAGTTGCGTCGAGGGGGAAAGTGGAATTGCTGTTGCGGTTGCGGGAGTCTGACGCCGCGTCCAGGGAAATGGGGATAAAGTCAAACTTCAGGACCTGGAAAGAAGGGGGAAGCAGGTGGCACTTGCAGTGGTAGCTCTGCTCGCAGTCAGTAAAAGTGAGAGTGAGAGTGACGCTTGGGTCTCGGACTCTTGTTTTGGTGGTGCTTTGTGTGCTGGGTTTCCTCCCTGATTGATTGAGCGATCGACCAGCGACTCGATTTGATTGAACGACTGATTACATGCCCACAAAAACGCAGACCTGAGGCGAAGCCTGTTGGGAGCCGGCTAGCAGGCTAAACAAGCCTAGGGGGACCTGGGAGCCCAGCAATGGCAGACTGTTGGTGGGCGCTCCGGGGCGAAGTTGGTTTTGGGGGAGTGGACCATCAGCCAAGCAGCAAGGGGATTTCGACTGTGGTGCTGTGCTCAGAAGCATCCACTAATAAATCTTCACTGGAGCAGCCGACACCACCTCACACTCAATTACCAACAGGCACCAGAGTAGGGCAACAACAATAAGAAACCGTCAATTTTTTAATATTTAATACTGCAATATCTCCTCCCTAGCACTTTGCCGGAGCTCGCAGATGGGAAAATTGTATACATTTCATTCTAATATTCTCCAAACACTTGATAAACAGTTCATCTCAAAATCGCCAAGCCAAATGTTTACTGCTTCAAACGGGTTTCGTAGGCTGTCTGCTTACACGACCCCAACCACTCCCCTGCTTGTTTTTAAAGCGATAACAAACAAGTGCCAAATCAACCCGAGCACTGGACAGGAACAGACCCGTTAACAAAGTGATGGATCGGCGACCCAGTCCGAGGTACATGCAGCGACAGGCTTCAAAGATGGGCTATTCTTGTGGAATACCTACCTTCTGTCGCGATGAGGCGCGATCTGCCTTTCAATCCCAAGTAAGAGTCAGTTACTCTGAGAAATGCCGACTCAAATGTCCCTTTGGGTAAGCGATATGGGAGTTTTAGCCTGGAATTCCTGAGTTGCAGCCTTAACGAGTCGAGTTAAAGCATCTGTGACTTCAAACATTGACACCAAAATATAGCTGGATCCATGCCACCTTTTGAACTCATTCCATCGTTTCTGCTTGGCGGCCAAGCTAATTGATTGTCCATCCTTTCCTCGAATAACACTGCTCCAGAAGACCCCAATGTAAATATGTTGCTCGTAGTCAGCCCGTCCTCCTCGCTTGCATGTCTCATACATCCGTCTTCCCATCACATGCTGGCTTTTTTTTTTTTTTTTTCCCACCTGGCAATCATTCCTTCACTTGGCTTCGGAACGAGTCTTGGACGTCTGACAGTGTAACCATCTCTGAGACACGTTTGGTTAGAACGAGATAGAATGGTGTGTGGGACGTGGGCCTGTCTCTAAGTTGCTGCAGCCACTTCCAGCTAGCTTGCTTATTTCCTACCTGGCTTGAGAGCCAAGCCGTAATTGTTTTAATGCGATATTGCTATCCGTACCTTAACCCGCGACGAATGCTAAAGTTCTCACAGAAGCTGGGCATGCAATCCTGGTCCAAGCTCCTTTATCTCAGCTGTGAGCATTAATAGAAAGCTAGCCTGACCCAGGCTAGTCCAGTGTCCCATGCACTTCATATTGCTAATAGCTCAACTAACATCCGGGGAGCGTACCGGGAGACTTTTATTAGTCCATAGCACGCAGGTCTGCAAGTTGCTAGGAGAGAAATTCTGAGGTGTTTTGAGGTGATTCTCTCAAGTTCTTTCAGAACCACTTTGCGCCCCACTGAGTAGTCTACTAAATATCGTCATCCACGACATCGTCAGATAGGTATGATTGTGTAAAGGCTGTTCTCTGCTAGGTGGGGCACCAGTATAAGCAGAACTTTCATGAAGGGCACGAATAAATTTGAGAGAAAATGTCAAGTTATCCTCTTATTTAGCCCCGTCTAAAACTGAACTTCGACCAACAAGGAGATTGTCCTGAGGTGCTACACGCTGTGGCGTGGAGAGCATCAAGCCATGTTTACCATGCCCCAATTTCAGATTGTGAAGCCAACTGATCCACGTGATTTACATCAACTGCCACGTGCTTGAATGCTGCTTGGAATGAACCAATAAGCCAAATTCAGCCCGAAGCATCCTACAGTAAGTTGTTTCCTTATACACTTCAAAAAGTTTTCTTGAAGCTATGGCTTAACCAAGTGATTAAAACAACATGTGATACTCTCGCTTCATTGACTAGAAAATTGAGAGCCTCACTTGTCTGACTGGATATCCATAGATATCCCAATGGCCTACTTTTACCTAGCCGGGACACTATGAATATGCGTATTATGAAGGCAGATTCAATATTAGACTTAGAAGCTACATACAGCAAGATATTCTCGGCTTTTGTAGGTTCAGAAGTACCCAACAAGTCACCAGGAACAAAATTGGACCGAACCTTCAGAGCCTTGAAAGGTAGGTATCTTCTTTTGTGCATGGCATCAAAGTAGATTCCTTGTTGTTGTTAAACATGCTGAAATATATTGAGAACTTTAACTTATGTGTTGCCCTTTGCTCGAATATATGCACTCTAACGAATAGCGCCTTTCTGTGCTTACGTCTTACCATACACCAAGGACTGGCCTGCATGTGCCCCGCAAAGTTCAACCCCCGGACTGCAACTTTTCTGCCCACTCTGTTAACCTCGTTCCCTCAACATTGTCGCGCGCAAGCATGCCTGTTACAAACCTCAATCGTGGCACTGGTAAGAGGAAGCCAGACATGGACCTCTCGAAATATCCACAATCTCAGAAACGGCCCCGAAACGACGATGCTCAGACCCCAACACCAGCCTTAATAGCACCCCATGAATCTATAATAACCGAGCTCAACTCCAAATACGATATCCTGCCTGCTTCAGTTATCTCGTCGACACAAGTCAAGAAACGCATCACGCATGTCGCAAACCATTTATTAGCCCAAGGCGACCGCCCTCGAGTAGCGCTGCTGTATGCGCGAACTACTGATGTATGCAAGCTTATCACTGTGGTGGAAACTTGCAAACGCATTCTGAATGAAGAAGGAAAATCATATTACCAGTACAACCAACTGTTTGATCAACCAGAGAAACCAAAAAGAAAGGATATTGTTGAGGAGACAATAGTGGAAAAGGGTGTGGAGGAGGATGATGACTCCGACAGCGACGATTTTGAAATCATGCACAGCCGATTCGAAGATGCCGTGCTACCTCGACCGTCTCCACGATCCGTCAAGTCGTTAAGAATTTTTCTTTCAGTCGTCCCTATACAGGATTTGAAGTCAACGAAGGGAGTCACGGTTCAGTCTGGGGCGGCAAAGCAGACTTGATGTCAACGCCCATATTCAGGATCGGTTAATCCGGTTTGATTTAAGAGTCTTTGACCACTAGAAGTCAAGGGCCAACACCAGTTTATGTTTATGGGCAAGTTACACAGCACATCATGCAAGATACCCGGCGCAAGGAATAGAACATTCTGTTTTGACTTGTGCTTATTCGAACCCGTAATACCGTGTAAAGAAAAGTTGTTATGTCCCGGCTTGAACGCCAATAGCCAATGCACCCCAGTATTCCATTCATCCGTCCTTTGATCCCCCTCGTACGCATATCCCTCCATACCCATCGTGGCCCGACGTTATTTGATTACCGCTGTCTTAATTGATGTCTCTTTAGTTGCCGTGGTTCTTGGACTTGTCGGTGATTCGCAGGACAAAGTTGACGATGACGGCCAAGAGAAGAATGATGGCCAGAACGGTAGGACCGAAACGGTCGTCGAAGCCGGCCTGGCCCTTCATTCTTATAGACTTGGCACGCCAATGGTATGTTACCAATGCGTAGATCATGGTTAACATAGCGACGCCAGTGAAAAGAAACGCCGAAATGAAAGCGACTCTGTCGCCAAAGTTGAGCATACCGATGGCAAGGGCGCCAAGGATGACGGTGAAGTTAAGCCATGACAGGAAAGTTCGTTCGTTCGCAAAGAAGACCTTGGGCTCAACGCGAGTTGGCAGGGCAATGCGCTTGCCTAGCAGACATGTTAGAATGCGCAATATAGTCAAGAATCAATTGTAAGAATCAATGGGCATTTCATGTCAACATACCGGGGGTGGTCTGAAGAAGAGGTTGAGAAGACATGGTGGAGTTGTGAGAAGTTGTCGAGGGTTATTGTTGACAGGTCTGGTAGCTGGTGTAGCGACTATTGGAGTCTGAGATGAAGTCCTGCCTATTACAATGCGGTTCTTCTCTTAGAAAAATATAAGATGATGATCAATTAATGATCCTTGTGTAATTGATTGGCGAATGGACTTCACTTGGCAAAAAAAAAAAAAAAAGTTGGTGATAAAAAGAAGAGGTTGGAGTTGTCTGTTTATGTACGACATGGACTGCCGAAACCAGGACGAGACGTTCGCCCCACTTCTCGGTGTGTGTTCCTGTAGAAGCAGGCTTGAATCCTGCTTGCTAGGTAGCTTAGGTAGGCACGTGGCCCATTGGTTGGATGTAACAGCTCCAGACGACCGCCCTGTCAATCGCAAAAAACATCAGAAGCAGGTACCGATATACGGATACTGGTGCCGCATTTGTCTTTTTTATTTCCTCTGTGACGGAAGCATTTACTTGTACGTAGGTAAGTCACAGAAACATAGGCGCGCAATTTTCTGCGTCGCTTAGTAGGTACCTAGATATGCAACTATTTCAAAAAGCATTCGAGCCCAGTTGGAATGCGCAAATATCAGTCCAGCTGATGTCTCACCCTTCGATAATGCCTGAAGACATGGAAACCGCAGAGACATACTTTGATCAATGCGCACATGTTCATCCAATGAAAAAACAACCGAATGGCAGGTCATGATGAGCTATCATGACTTTAACCTGTCATGAAGAAAAAAGAAGTATACTGTACAGTCCTTGCCTTCAATGCTGTTATAGGTGACGATGTCTGTATACCAGTGTATGTGCTTTGTTGAAACAACAATATTAATCGCCTTACATCTCCTAGAGGCTTTATTAAACGGCTCCCTGTGCTATTGAAGTTGAAGTCAATTAACCAGTTGCTGCCAGTCGCTTGATTCTTTGATCATATTTCAACCAATCATTTTAGTAGATCACGTGCTTATCATGAACCCCAGATAACGACCCAAAATGGAAAGACATTCAGGCACAGCTGAATCAAAATAATAACAAAGATAATAGCAATCATTCACGGTAATAAATTAAACCTCATATTAGGCATTGAAACTGCGTCCTTGTGCTGCCCAAAGTGCAATGCATGATCAAGGAGAAATTAGAGTCGTTGATGAAGATACAAAGCGTGGCTTGTGCATGAACCCATAGCCTGGTTCCTCTGATAACGAGGACGCTTGTTTGTTTACCGACCGTTTTGTACTTGTATCTCCCCAATCTACCACGCCATCCATTATCAACCCAGCAATAAACTCAGTCCTCACAACTACATCGCAAACCCACCTCTAAAATGGCCACTCCTGTACGTGCACCGATGTCGAAAGCATCCTTTTCCTGTGCAAGAGTTAATTTTTATCCAGCCGATTCCCGCCAACCGCCTTAAGCAGATCGCGACCGATGTACGTTGCTTGTCCTTCATTGCTTACCGCCAACGTCGACACAACCGTTTCCTTCAATGCGCGTACTGACATCAACAAAATCAGGCCTGCAACAGTGCCATCGGCAGCGCTGAATTCTACGATCATGCTAAGACAGAGCAATGGAACTCGACAATCATTGTAGGTGGAAGACATGTCTTCATGACAAATTTGTCATTCAGATATTGACCGTGAAAATAGAGCTCTGTGCTGAAGGCTGTTATCTCCGAGTCGACCCCTGAGGGCGCATCTGCTCCCTCATTCAAGTTTGCCTGCAACAGCACTATCGTGCAGCACCTCGTTCCTACATCCGCCCTCAACAAGCCCCGTGGTGGCACCGAGACCAAGGCCGAGGAGCCTCATATTTCTACCAGCTCCGAAGCGACTGCCACCGACGGCAAGCCTCACGTTGGTCGACGCGGAATGCACAGCGCTACCGGTGCCTACTGGGACGAGAAGAAGGACGGCATGTGGACTTTCAAGTACGATGGCGGTGAGGGTAAGGGCCTGGACGTTGTCGTCATGCTCATCTGGGTCGCCATTTGAGTTACCAACCGAGCGATGGACAGTCAGGTGCTTTCACCTTGTTCTGAACCAAGTCTGGTTTTCGTGGACGTGGATAGCACCCTAATTCAGCTATGGCGTTGAGGGACTTGGGAAGCGTGACATTAGGAATACGAAGGGTACGATCGAGCTTCCGGTTAAGCTGTCTGCCGACGACTTTGGTGTTCTTGCAGACCTTGGATGTACAAAATGCGCTGGAGTTGGTAATATTCTACAATACCAGAGGACTGGAATCAGCCAAAATTCTTCTATTCATTCTTCTATTCATTCTTCTATTCATGGAGCTGTATGCTTTTTCCACCTGAGGCTGGAATCACAGACCTGATAAGAAAGCCTTTGCATACACGCCTCTCACACTCTAAGTAATGGTGCTTTATGCTAATGTGTGGCAACCCATGTATCTCCTCAATACCACCGACAGGAACTTTTTTCACCTGCTCCAAATATTTTACCATAACTTCTCAGCGAAGGGAATCAACTAAATGGAGAAGTTCAGCTTGATTAAGTATATCCTTGGTATTGCTTGTGAGGTCACCGCTTGCTACATGGTTGACCAAGCTATCCTTTCTTCCCTTCCTATTCGGCTGAGATTGTATCTCGCTGATAAAGTTATAAGTTAAGCTAAGTTCTTTGTTTTAAACTTGTTTACGTTTTCATCTCATCACCATGAGCTCTTTTTGGCATCCGTTGGATTTAGGAAGTGCTTTGGCTTCTTATGCCATCAAGAAGGTTCTCTGAAGGTATCTGCCCAGTCATATCTATATGTCAGCCAAATGATTAATACCATACATATAATTGAAGGACAGAGCGTAATACACCAGGCCTGTGACTTCGAGTTATCTAATAAACCTCTAGGTTATAGTTACCGTGCGTGCTAACTACCCGCTCATAAGAGACCAGATCATGGAGGCCAGTAAGGAGTACTGGAGCTGGGTATAGATAAAACGCTTCATAGCCTACCTGAAGAAAGAGTCAGGCGATGACATTCTTGCGAACCATTCATCCGTCTCGAGAAATCTTCGCAATATACATGTGAAGGCAGGACATTCAAGAATGCTTTAAGAGAGAGTCTGCACAACATAGGACGAAAACGGACGTTAGGATTAAAATTCAAAGGGAATTTTCTCAGTATAATGCAATCGTCAGCACATAGTTTCTTCCATAAGTTGGTATTCGAGCTAAAGTGTCACCCTTGTAAACACCACCTATACTTTATTCCTGGATGCCCACGTTGTGGTGTTGATGTGGCTTGCAGTCCCGTCTGACATTGCAAGGTAAGGAACGAGATTTGGCAAGAGTAAGGGTGTTCCAAAAGTGGTAATCCATTAGAACCTCTTAATGTAAGCTGGGCGCGGTTTCATTGAAGGGTAGAATTGTCTATCATGACGAAGTCGTATGAAATATCCTGGTTTCCCAAAGTGCCTAAACTCGAGAACCCTCCGACAAATCAGTACTTAGACCGTGTAATTCCTGAGATACCCTGCCGATTCAGCTTTTATGTAGTTAGTAGGTGATGAAACGCTAGAAAGCGGAAACCGCTCTGATCGAGATAGGCGTCCGCCTGGTCACAAAAGATCAGGAGATCTTACATGCGTATTGTCTTGTTCTTGTAGCAGATAAACTGATCCTTGAATGACAACATGATGCTCGGATGTGAACCTCAGATCATAAGGGAGCGCAGTCGGAAGAGTAGCAACGGCGATACTTGGCCCTGGTTCGCTCGCGCCATTCGATTGATACCTTGCATCGATGCAACCCAACTCTAAGCAGCAACGATCCATACCTGCATGTTGGATGCGCACCAGCAATGTCGATGGTTGTACAGTCACTGCATGAACGTGTGAGTTAGGAGAGCTCCGAGTTCGAACTCCTCATATGGCTTGCCATGTTACACACTTATCGCAGATACTTTTCACCTGTCAAAAACGAGGCTGATCTCATCATCACGACCAAACACCAACTAAGATCCAACAAATACCCCGCCAGAGTCATAGGAATTCCAATAGCATCAGACCTGTCAATGAATCGAGTTCTACAATACACTGCTGCATGCCTACGTGGGGGTCCTGGAAGCGTCCTTTCGACGTATTTCCTAGAACCAACATACAGCATGAAAGAGGCACAAACCATAAGAAGAGTGGGAAGAGAGGTCCCTTGCAACATGTTGCACCAGCCGGCAGTGGTAGCAAAGAGGCTGTTCGTTGGCAGGAGAAATATGCACCACCACCGTTTTGATGCCTTACCAAAGGAAGACGGAGAACCCGACGAACTGACTAGATACAGCTCTTTCGATAGGCCTCTTTTTTTTCCCTCCTTTGAGCATGCCGACACGTAGACACGGTGTTTTGTTCTAACTAACCTCTGAGTTCAGGGTTCCAGACTCTCACCTCGATGACTTTTCCTCGTTGATCTTATTGCTGGAACAAACGACCAAGGACTTTGGTCGAGACTTTGCACGACCCTGACTTAAGATCGGTCCCGGTCCGCTCCCAGCGGGGCTCTCCGGCTCCGTGCGTTTGAATTGAGGATGAAGACGGGGCCAGTCTCCATAATGACGTTGATGCTAGGATTAGTAGCGTTCCCACGAACGGTTTTGACGATGCCGTTGCTGATGATCATAAGCAGCCACAGAGCAGAGTAGAACAGGGCGCTTTTTTGTTGTTACATAGGTAAGGTAGTTGTGTTGCGCGGTCGCTGCAAGATTAGTTGTCAGCCCTTCGCTCCATCGTCATCCTCTAGGTTACCCCTCCAAGACAGACTTTTCGTGTTTTCGCGAAGGTTGGAACATCTGGGAAAGGCGCCTGTCAGGCTCAATCCGGGTATGATTTCCCCCCACATGACACTGCACGACACGACATCACAATCGTCTGGGGAAGGGCCTTCGCTTCTTCCCGTCATACGATGACAAACTATCTAATTAACTGAATATACCGGGCCGGTACTGTACATATCTTGAGCTGCATGCAATTGGAGTTGGTTGGTGTTGCGTTTGCTACATAGACCACATGATCACAAGGCCCTAGGCCACGGCCATGCACAGTCCCTGAACAGTGAACACGGATGAAATGAATTTTACCGCCTTGCCACCAACTTGAATCAGGGTCCCGGTATCGCGACCGATCACTCACTCACTCGCGGGCTTCGGCATCGCCAGGTCAGATGGCCAGTAGGAAAGGCTAAAGAGGCTGAGAGCCAGAAAAAGAAGTGGGAAGCGCACAAGCTTTCCCTGTACCTCAGACAAACTAACTTAGCTCATCATGGCTTTTTTCGGAGTTCTTGGTCCCTGGAGAGCCTAGACAACCCCTGGCAGGACAAGGACGCATCTCGAATTGGCTCATTTGGTCCCGGGACCCATCACACCACCCACCAAACGGCATCCACCGACGTTCGGACTCCGACCGGCTCTTGGAGAAACTGCCCGGCCTTGTCGTCTATCCATCGTCAGTTGTTTTTTTATAACCGACTTGCGTCGCCACTCTTCAACCCTTCTTTTGCCTTGACCTGGCTCTTTAAATACAAGACTCCACCTCATAACCCCTTCTACTGCTCATGAACGTGCTAGTGAGGCTCTCACTTCACCAATATTCATTCAGCCGACGCCGGTATAACATCGTCAACGCAACATAGAAACGAATCCTCAGAGTGGATCACTTCTCCCCTCAACTCACCGCATTCTAAATCCACCTTGCATTACATCACAGTCACTGTGAATACCTTCATAGGACTGTCACCAGCAGTATCTTTCTCAGGGTTTTCGACTGCAACCGCATTTACCCAACAGACGCATCCAGCACCATCTTTGCCAGCCAACCATGGTTCAAGTACTAGCTGATCCCGCATTCTCCCCCGCCGGAACACCAACTCACGAGTCCACTGATGGCCCTCTTATGAAGCGGCCTGGTTTTGGCAGGACTGACTCATCAACACCAATGACCCGGGAAGAGCATGCCAAGCGGATGCAGGAACTCAACAAGAAAAGAGGATTAATGAGAGCACCCAGACGAGGTTGGTCAATGACCGATTACCAGGGTGGTCATGTCGCTGGGTCGCACTCTGGTGCCTCTCATATCGAGCGACAAGCGCCTATTCCTGAAAATGACTCTCCTCCTTCATCCACTCCTCACCAGCCTTCAACGCCTGAAGTGCCAGCTGAGGAAAAGACAGCTCAGCTCCCTCATCGGCCCAAGCTGCCCCCTCCTCGCCGCTCATACTCTGTAATGGATTATGAGCCAATTCCCCAGACACAACCACAGCCTCCAAAGGACCACACACTGCTGGACCTTCCTTCGGAGCTTCATTACACTATCTTCGACCACCTCGACCCCATTGACAGCGTTTGCTTTGGTCTCACAAACTCCAACTTTTACGAGATTCACCGACGACTTCATGGCACAGTCCCTCTTTCTAGCCGTTACTCGGGGCCCAATGACATGGAGTGGGCTTGGAGAGGAGCCGGTCCTCTTGTCCATCGCCATGAGCGAATCCCTGAAAAGGAGGGTCCCATGGAGCAGATGCGTGTCAAGGGACAGGTTTACTGCAGAAAGTGTGGTATCTCAAGGTGTGAGCTGCACCGTCACCTCAAGGATTGGATGGGCGATGGCTATGAGTATTGCTCTATCAAGGAGGTTTTTGGCAGGCCCGCTGGAGAAGACGCAAAGCCATACTGCTACATGAAATCCCCTAAGAACCCACACCGATGTGGACGTCACGGTGGAAAGCCGGGCACACCATAAAAGATCTAGACTACAACAAACCCAAGACAAGAAGCAAGACGATACGACGATACAACCCAGAAAGGGCATGACGACATGACAGAAAACAACAAGGCAAAGGGCCAAGATTCGTTGAATTTTAGGGGGGCATTTACCGACGCATTATTATTTAGAGAACCTTTGAATTTTAAGCTGTTTTAGCAGGCATTGGGGCAATTGACGCTGTGTTATGGTCAGATCATGATAAACACAAACACGAGCACATTGGAAGGGAGGTCATCAGAAAGGAAAGTGCGGAAAAGAGATTCCTCATATCATAATATGACGCAATATCAATCTTTTTGATATCACAATGGCCTCTATTGTTACCCCGTAAAAGTTATGCTTATCAAAGATACCCCAGATGGGCTATAGTGGAGTAGCAAACTACCTATGATGCAATTACATACGAGGATAAATTCCTGAAGCGCTTAACTTACTAGACGTCATGGTGCATTCCAAACAGTACCTTCGTGGTTGAATTGTTAAACGATGGAATGGGTCGAAAAATGCCATTAACGGCAACACAATTTATGTATCTTTCTTAGCAATCAGCTCACGTTTGCTGTTTTGATAGACAGGAATCAACTAAACTCGTTAACAACAGGGCAAGATGTAATAAACGAGATTATTCTTGTTTCACGCCTTTGTTATTATACACACTCAAGCTTGCATCTAAATGTTTATCCATGCCGCATTGTATGTATGAAGCTGCTGGTGTAGGCTTATATCGCCCACCCAAAACCATTTTCGTCTAACAGCAGAGAACCCAGTGGTACTCCTCTCTGGTCTGCTCTACTCTAATCAGACAGCGCATGCACATTACGCCGACCCAATACCCTTAAACCAAAAAGAAATGTTCATTTGTATCCCAAGATATATCCCTTTATCATGGTGCAAATTGCCCAATTCCTTGAACGCCGTTCCCGAGAAAAGGAAGTAAAAACACCTCTCATGGCCTTACCCTACCCCGTTTGACAGTATTAAGAAATGCACGACGCGTGCTACCATACCTTAATCCTTCCACTTTGGTGTACAATCACCCTTGGCATCGATCCAGTCGTTGATGCCCTTGACAAACCATCCACTTGTCCATTTCTCTTCTTGCTTCTTCTCCTTATGAGGTTTGCCTCTCTTGAAGCTTTTAGCGATACAGCACACGTTGTTGTGATAACGCCATTGGAAGCAGCGGCGACCAGCGTGCCACTCCTTGTCACCCTTCTTCTGGCTGTAACGAGATCTGATCATGTCGTTACGATCCTTATCATCCTTGAGACTGTAATAATCGTCTTCCGAGATATCGAGGTTTTCACTCTCACAAACCATGGAGCAATGCTCCTTAGATCGGTGAGCATGTTGCTCTACAGCATTTTTCTCGTTTTCCTTCTTCTGTCGCTTCCTCTGGTGGTCAGTAGCCTTGGCCTGAGCCTCAGGGCCAAAGCCGATATAGCAGACATCGTCAGATAGGTTATCCCAATCTTCGTGCTCCGGCTCTAGCTGAGGAGCCCAGAACTGATGATACATTTCTCTGATTTGGATGAATCCCTGTTCCAAGAATTAGCATTGTCCCTCGCCACCATCAGCAAAACAAACATTCACAAAACATACCTGTTTCTGTCGTGTCTGTTCAAAATGCCAAGCATCGCTGACTTCCTCAGGATTCATGTGGTGCATAGTCAAGAGAGGCTCACACCAATGATTGTTGCCAAAAGGCAGAGTAACGGGCTTTTCGCCGTTGAACATGGGGTGCGCCTGTTTGACCTTCTTGCCAGTTTCCTGGACAGCCAGGGACATGAGGTAATCACCACAGCATTCATGGGTAGCCATCATATCATACTTATGCGCCAAGTCCGGGATCTGGGCCATCTTCCTCATGGTGTCCCCGTGAATAACATAACCACTGCCGCCGTGGGCGAAGGGCTTCCCCTTGAGCATTGCAACACTGCCGACATATGGGGTCTCTGTACCATTGACCCTGTTCCGAAGGTACCATACCAAGTTGGACCAGAAGACGTAGGTATCAGCCTCAGCAAACACATACCACTCCTTGTTAGGTCGCATCTCCCAGGCCTTCTCTACCATGTGCAAGAACTTGTACTTATCAAGATTCCAGCCTTCCTTCATATCAGCGGTGCAGTACTGCTGGGAAATTGGACAGTCAACCTGTGCTTTGTAAAGGTCAAATTCCTTGCGACCTTTTCTGACGTCGTCCTTGACATCCTTGAGAACATCAAAGATTTGGTACTTGTCAATTTGTTGGTCCTGTCCGAATTGGTTAGCCGCAATCTCTCATGGAAGGGTGGCTGAATATAGAGTTCCATCGTGGTGCAAAGGGTCCCCCCCTGTGTCGCCCTCTCCTTGCAGGACAAGATTACCGTATTCACTTACCAGGTCAGAAAAGAGTAGGTAGTCGTCCAGGCACTGCAGACTCGTCAAAAGGTGGGCCGGAAGCTTCGTAAATGCTTCGGTAGCACCAGTCTTCATGACAAGCATGATACCGTCTGTGTTGGGGAATCCATCGCAAACTCCAGTCCAGTTTGATAGAGGGCCAGATGGAACATCGAGTTCTGCGGTTTGCGAAGGTGTAAACTCGCTGGCGATGCTGGTCATTGCGCTGTCTTGAAAGACTTGAGTCCTGGTTGCGCTGTCGCCATTTTCCTTGCTCTCATCATTGTGACTTTGGGCCTGATCAGAAATGTCGATCCCACCAGGTTGCTTGCTTCCAGCTTGATCCTTATTCCCACTTTCTTGAGGTTTAGTCTCGTCGTGCTGGGGTTTGCTCTCATCTCCCTGGAGTTTCTTCTCCTCGCTTTGTGGCTTTTGCTCGTCACCGGCCTCCTGGGGTTTGTTTCCGTCTTCCTGCGACTTGTGATCATCGCCCTTGGCACCCTGTGGTTTGGTCTCGCTGCTCTCAGGCTTGCTGGTCTCCTTGGACGCCTCGCTGTGAATCTGGTTGTTGCCTTTGGGTTCTTCGCTATCGCCATGATCAACCTCGAGAACCGCTCCATCATCGTCGTCGCCCTCTGTTTTCTTGCCGCCCTCTGGTTGTTGAGCCCCGGTGGGTTTCTCGGTGCTACCAGGAGCTTCCTTGTCCTTCTCTCCAGTATATTGTGGCGAGTCCGTATCGTAAGAAATCTTTTCAGTTGGTTCCTTGTCGTTTAGTATTCGGTCGGTAGTTGTTTCGTTGAGGTTTGCGATAAACCCTTCTTCGACATCGTATGCGGCGCCTTCATGGCTGAGATATTTGGTCAAATGTCCATACACGCCCGGAGAATCGTCGCTGAGCCGATGGAGGGGTACAACAAGCAGCAAGGTCAGGGCGATGAGTGTTACCGTGATCAGCCTCCAGCCCCTAGGGGTGCCCCAAGCAGAGCTTAAGTGAAGACCCATTGGCAAAGACTGCTTATACAAGACTTGAATACATAAAAAAAAAGGATATGAGCGTGAAAGACAAGAAAACGAAAGGGAGAGTGGCGCCCAGAGGCTTTTAGATGAAAGTTGTAAGAAAAGAGAAGAAGAATGAGGGTCGATGGAGGCTGAGAGCGGGACAGGGAAAAGAATGTGACGACAACCCAAGAAATCCGCCTACAGACGGAACTGGAATCACGTTTTGTTTTGTGCAGCTAAGCTGGCATGGTTCTTTTCAAGAATCTCACTCGTCTCGTCGGGCGACGTGTCGATAGATACGATCGTCTCCACATCAGCTTATCCTAACTCCTTGGCTTCCGTCCCTATCTGCTCTACTGCCCTTGGCTGCTTGCGAATTTCAAGTTATTTCTCGAAGGAAGCACAACCTCACTCAACCAGGGGCTCCCTAGTCAGTAGCTACTAGTGACTAGTCAGGCCCAGGCTTAACGAGGCGTCCCGTACAAGCCGGAGGGGAGGACGAGCCGCTAGACATGCCTCCACAGAAAGATGTGAAAGCACATGCTGACAGGAGTGGATAACTCGCCCGCATAATGGTACGTACGATTCAGGGGTGGTACAGTTGCGTACCCTGCCCGCTACCGTGACAGGTAAGGTAACAGCAGCCTTGGAATGGTCTATCTGGCGATCATCTTCTCGAGGGCCAGGCGCCCGCATTCCAGACAGTCTGAATTTAATAGATTACCGCAATCCATTGCCGATAAAGCTTCAAAGGTGCGTTCCTGAGATGTTGTGCGTGGAACGCACCTACGCAACACTTCTGCAAGCAGCACAACGGGCCGGCTTGGATACCAAACTCTGCTCCTACAACACAGTCAAACGGCATTTCTTGACAGATTGCTCATGGCGTTGGGGCGCCGCCCCAATGCCAATAATCAAGACTATGGCGGAAAATAACCGTGTTTTCGCGTATCCCGAAACGGACATTGGCTATTGTGACAAAGTTTTGCCCCTTTTTCAAGAAGTATATGTAAGTGGTTGAGCTCAAAGCGGTCATTAAACTGATGAAGAAAAAAAGAGAACCCTGATTCTAGGCTTCGATAGTTTCTCGCGAGTATTGTTTCGTTTGGACTCGTAGTCGTCGATAGTGTCATGTAGCGCCTCTGTTGGTGGGCTTTAGAGCATGCCAAGCGTTGGCTGGGTGGGGGGGGTCTTTGTCCTGTTTCTCCCTTGTCGTTCTTGATGACACAAAGTGCGATATAAAATTTTCCGCCCCTGAGGCTTGCAGTATTCTCCAGCCGCTGAGCTAGGGCTGACAGTAATCATTATTAAACTGCCCTTGACTTGCTTGTCAGAAAGACGGTGATCGTCATCATCTTCCTCATGAACCACTACACAGGAGTCATGTTTCAGAAAAGTCTGAAACTTAAGTCTGAATCCATCTGAATCCGTGACGAACCCTTGCCTTGCCCGGTGATCCTATTGACTAATCCCAATCCGTCAAGGGTCAAGGACAGCATTTATTGACATGGTCAATAGCCTTCCATTTAAGGAGCTTTGACGCTGAATTGCCAATTCTCAATTCGAGTTTGTCTGTCTCTGCAATGAGCTTCGAGAACTGCGTGAACCTTATCCGTATATTTCCTAATGCAGATGAAGGTTTGAGTACCTTGGAACAGTCAATTTGGACCTGGCTTGGGATCAAAAGAACCTGGTACTTGGGTTCAAAGGCATATCCGGCGCTTAATCTGTATAGGACCAATTGCTTAGTCTGATGGTGAATTTTATAATAGAATGATAGTTGTCCTTTTGAAAGCATTGCCCATGTTTGCCATTAACATAGTTCTCTGATCCGTACACGGACAACAATATTGGCGAAAGAATCCATGTAGATAAACTATCCATAGGTGTTCTAATTGGCATGCAGGCGGGTGCTGATGCAAGATGTTTCGCAGGATCTATGTTTTACAGAGTGGAATTGTCTACATGAGATACCGCTGCAGGAACATGGAGCCCCCGGCTGTCCAACGTGTTAAGGGACGCATTTTGATGCGATGACCCGCAAGGTTTACGCGTGATAAAGACAGCACAGAACTGAAGGGCTGTACAGAGAGTGTGACTACGTAGATGACTACGTAAAGCAGTTGCTTTTTTTCTTCTCCCTATTTCTTGTACTGGAAGACCTTGTGTAAGTATCTAGCAGGTCTACTGTCTGCGGCTGTAAGGTACCCAGATAGGTAGTGAGATCTGACTGTACCTAAATTACCCAGGTAGCTTATTTCTGGTCATTAGTTGTAGTAGCTCCTACCCAAGTCTCTGATTGATAAGATGATAGGGGACTTGGGTTGATCCACCAAACACTGCGAGACCAGCAAAGATCAACTACTGGGGAAGCGTCAGATAATCACCTAGCCACGTGTATGACAAGACTTACAAATGATGCCTATCTTACCTACCTACCTAGGTAGGTAGGTAAGTAGTAGAACTTCATACTTATGAGGGTAAACCCACATGTTCGTGCTTCCTTCTAATTCCTTCGGAGCTGTTTCTCTCCTCGACGGCATCACAACGATCGTCCCTCAATTCCGTTCAATATGATCCTGAATATCTCTCTAGATTGGGCCCATCGATCTGCGCGACTTACCGATCGAGGCATCATAGCAAACGCGCGGCGGCGAGCCAAGTAATTGCGGTAAACGGGTTTATTCAGCACGGCATTTAATCGCACCGCTTGCGCCATTCACTTCAAGTGGTTCCGAGCCGAGCTCTGGTTCGCCCACGGCACTGCCTCATGGAATCATAGACTTTAATCTCCTTCCTGGACAGGGTCCTGATGCCCCGCCCCCCGCCGAGCAACAATCCGAACAAGAGCACTGAACCGAGCGGCTCCTGCGCCATCAAGGGTCCATTCTATCACAGCGATGCGCAAGAATCGATGATGGAGGGCTTATCAATAATAAGGACCTTCTATGATCTACGCAAATCCAAGAGGCGGCACCGTCCTTTCTTGTTGTTCATACTACTCTTCTCGGTCTGGAGCATACAAGGTACTGTCATGATAGATTGATAGTTCGGTATTCCGGATACAGCCGGGCTCCTATCGCACCCACTCAGCTCAGGGACTATGTCTGGATCGGGTTTGCCAAAGTTGCTCACAATCGAAATCACAACCAATTGGACAGGGACAGGCTCCCATCCTCCCCAGATCTCGCTTTCAGAAACGTAAGCATATCCATGACTCTGGCTGGGGATCGAGCAATTCCATAAAGCCGCAGCCCACCGTTTTGTCTTTTGTCGGTATTGTTTCTCATTTTCTTTATCGTTCATGACTATTTAATTCGTTTCTAACAGAACTTCAACAAGGAGCACGACCTTTGGCAGCATCGGATTTTGCTCCTAAACCACTACAATTCATGATACAGGTTTTGTGGGCTTCAACTCGCGACAGAAAAATTCGGAACAAAGCAAAAGCACACCACAGAGACTTACATGGCCACCAGCGATCAGTCACTACCACAGCAAAGAGTCACTACGCTCAGTGACGGAAACACTCTTGGTTTTATGTCTTAAACGCCTCCTTTCCACCCGACACGCAATTCATCAAAGCTTATACTTCCACCCGTCAACTCACCTTCAATATCCTGACAGCATGGCAAACTTATCGCAATCAAGCCACGGGCCAGTTCAGACGAGTGCAGTTGTCGTTCTTGGAGCTTCTTCATGTCCCGCGATACCTCCTCCCTCTCCTCCTACACCAGCCTCGTCACCACCAGGAGATACTTTTTGTGAACCCATTGACCCATTGAGTTTGGACAGAGAACTAAGAGGAGAAACCCCAATCAAGGATCAACGTCTTCGGGAAGGCATTCATGTGTTGAACACTGAAGCATTGGCCTTGAGAAACCTTTCACGGCTATACGAAACGGACACTGTGGCCCGCGATGGCTTCCACTTGTCGGTCCAAGCCATAACCAGACAGCAAGCGACGAATGGAAAATTGGTTGTCATCGGTGTAGGTAAATCAGGGCACATTGGACAAAAGCTTGTGGCTACTTTCAAAAGTCTTGCCATTCACGCCGTCTTCCTTCATCCCACTGAAGCTTTGCATGGTGATCTTGGTATTATAGGGTCGAACGATACCCTCATGTTTATCACATATTCGGGCAAGACTCAAGAGCTGCTTCTCATGCTGCCTCATCTTGATGAGGCACTTCCAACTATTCTTCTCACATCACACACTTCACCTGAGACTTGCGAATTCATCAATCACCGACCTAATACCATTCTACTCCCAGCCCCAATTCCGGAACCTGAGAAGACATCGTTTGGCGTTTCCGCCCCCACTACGTCGACAACTGTGGCCCTGGCCATTGGCGACGCAATTGCAATTACGGCTGCAAAGGAGATTAATGCTAGCATTGCCGCTGTCTTTGCGAAAAATCACCCTGGTGGTGCTATCGGTGCTGCAGCTCGCCAGCCTCGAACCATCAAGGACATAGCTGTCCGTTGGTGTGATATCCCGGTAGCAGCAGAGACAACTAAAACAGGCTTGGGCTTCGACTTGCTGCGCGCTGGCCTTGATTCGGCGACTGGCTGGGTTAGAGTGCAAGATCGAGTTGCCTCACCAGGCACAATACGAGGAATCGGAAGACATGATCTCAACAAAACCTTGGAGGATATTCCAAACTCCCTTATATCCAAAGGTACAATGCTTTCGTTATCCTCGGAGACTACTATCCGCCAGGCATTGGACATCTTGAAGAACATGCAGCTATCGCTGGATGATGAGGATTTAGCATGTGGACCAGAAGCCGCTATGGGGGTGATGGAAAAGGGGGAGATAGTGGGTGTTCTGGAAGTTAGCACTCTTTTGGATTTCAAGGATTGATGAATCTCTGTAAATGCAGGTACGATGATTTTCAACTCCTCACAGTCGGGGCTATATTTATGACTGGCAGGACTGGTCATTGAAGTGCTGCGGCAACGCATTGGCGATTATGATTGGGAAGCATCATGGATTTGGCGTTTATTAGACAGGAAATAGCCATCAAATGCGCCGTGTATTCACGGCGTACGTTTTTCGCAGTGCGCTCCACATGCTATTGATGTATGCTCAATGATGGGAAACAAGAGTCTTGGCCCTCACAGTACCCTCAATGTGGGTATATTTGAATGAAAGTGAAGACCTATTTGTGGTCGTAACCTCGGGTAAGTTGACATAAGGCAGACGTAGCACAACAAATGCAATCATTCCTAAGTCTCAAATATGACCAAGCCAACATTTTCAAACTTTCACAGTTATTATATGAAATTAACTAAGCCTAGAGTCTCATTGAAGGTAGACTAAGTTACCTACCCTAAAGCGCAAGTGACACCATACGACTCTTCCGTCCAGGATCAAATGGACGGTGTTCCAAACGTAGCTTTGGTTGGCCCTTTAACGATGGGTTTGGCAGGAAATTGATCTATACCTCTTGTTGTACAGGGAAATCATTGCACATATACCTGTGGTGCACAACATAGGAAGGTGAGGTAGTCTGGAGCAGATAAGCGCTTGGAAATATCCATCGCCTTCCACTTTTGTTCTCTACATATAACATCTTCCTGTGCGCATGCCCATTCTGCCAGGCTGGTGTTACCCTCTAGCTCTTAGTATGACCAACAGACTGACGATAAAATATGATCTCTCAAGTATCCTTGCCCTTATCCCTGACCGCTCAGGTTGCGATACCTCCGCTTGACTCAGGCATCTCGTCCTTATCCACAGCTACGGTTACCTCTAGGTGGAAACGGCCTCTCTTATCGCAGAAGTGGCTGTTTAATAAACAGATACTTACCTATCCACCATGGAAGAATGCCTATATTACAGTGTTCGCCGTTGTTCCGTTTGACTCGTTAGGGGCTGAGCCTTATGGAGAGAACCACTTCCGCCCCTCCACCCATCAATAACACATATATGCATACGTACAGGCTAGTGTCAGGGCCATCCTAGATTTCTGACCCCGGGGCATGTTAGGCACAGATCCATTTCTCCGTGAAGTTTGCCGATAGATAAGCTTGTTGGATTACCTCAGCTAGCTCAGACAATAGACTGCAACATGGGGCGCTTCTGTGGCCCATCATGGCTAACGATCACTCGACATCCTTCCCATTATACCTTAGAGGCCAGGAGGCTTAGCCAGCCAGGGGTATTGTGAATGACATGGATGCAATACCACATCGTACCGTGGGCCTTCTGCATGTCGTGCTCACTCACATGCTCAAGAAACGCCAAACAGTTGGATTATCATAAACCTGGTTACATAGCTACTCGTCGACGACCTATTTGAAATGACCTTTCCAATGGAGGAGCTTGGGACACTCAAGCTGTCCGCGATACAGACATTCTAGTAATCGGTTGACATGATTGAGTCAATGACCCACAAGGGTCATCCCGAGTCCGAGTCAGGTTGGGCTGGCCATCGACAGCCTGAGTCAAGATGAGAAAATTCCACCGAGTTCAAGCATCTAGAACATGACACACGCAAGGAAAGGTAGAATGCAAGTCCAGTAATGCATACAAAAGTACATAAACGTATCACAACATGCCGTTCTACCCGGTCTCTACAGGGGTTAGTGAGTTTGAGTCTGATTTTGCAATTGCGGGCGTGACTTATTACTGGTTTTGGACTCCAAATATATCGTCGTAGCCTGTAGCTTGTGCAATGTAAGGAATCTCATGTGCACGGCCCTTCACTCTGAGCGGCACGACGGGTTGTGGAGACGTCGTCGCGGACCTCCTCCAAAATTAACCGGAGCAGCGCAGAGGAACAGACAGTTTCAGGATATTTCATGTAACAGGATTGATTTTTTTTTTTTTTTCATGTAGTAAGTGGGCTTGGAGGACAGTACGGGGATGCCCATAAGATGATCAAGTGGATAAGCGCCTTCAACAACAGAAGTTGAGGGACGAGGTTACAGTTCTGGGCTTTACGATACTGAGTAAAAAAATGGGACTGGGGCAAGGAAATGCAGTTTGCCAGACCGAGATCCCAATTCGGCATATCGATACCAATGGAAGATTTACGTACGTACGTACGTACGGGCCGTTAGCCACTGTAAACGGGCTCACCAATGGGCTGTCGTAGAGTTCTTTGACAACATGACACTACCTATGCAGGACATCCCCTAGCTCGTGGCATTTCTGGAAACTGAACCGAGCAGTCACGCCTTGTCTGTTCCTTTTGGGTTGGTGCCACTCATTATGCAGAAGAGCACTTGATTCCAGTATAAGTCTGCAGTACGGAGTCTTTGCCATCTGAAGTTAAATCGTCGTTGGACCGAGAAGCATGTGAGGTGAAATCGCTAAGTGGATTCATAAGTTTCTTAGTTCAGGTTGTCAAGGAGCCATAGGGATGGACTAAAAAGCTAGGGTAGAGGGAGTGTCGACGACCTTTACCGTTTTATCTTTGCTGAATGTACTAGTAATAAAAGCTTTCGACTAAATTGACCGTTGTTTAGTAAACCGTTGTTAGTTAAACTTATTTCGATCCGCAGCAGTTCCATGGACAGCCCGCATCAGGTCTGGGAGAGAGCCGCAGTGTCACTGCGAGGCTCCACTTTGCAACTGCACGACAGTGGATTGATCGAGGGCAGCCAAACAGCCCGCCTGAGTTTGCTGAGACAGTTCAGCTGCGAAATAGAAACAGGCATAATTCTAAAGAAGGCGTCTGTTGGCGAAAATAGCCGAAGCCCCCAAGTAGGTATTGGTTCCTGGCGGCGGCGGTTGATGTTGTAAGTGGACATTTCCTCTTTTCGCTCTACCTATGATGGGTGGGTGGTTAGTACAGAGGCCACCCACAGTGGAGCGAGCGGCTCAAATAGAGCCAAGTCTTTGCAAGGCCAGACATGAGGGGGAATTCTGGAGCTCTTTTTATTACCTATCCTATTGGATTCTTACCCCAACAAGAGAAAAAATGCCTGAAATTTTTGCCAGGATCCTGTCATCCCCCATGGCGCACAGGAGTCACCCCATTGGGTGGGACCCTGCCAAGCTTTATCATCGATAGGACAGAACCAGTAAAGTCACCACATGGTCCATGCTGGCCTGGAGAATGGAGGAACTGATACGCTAAAGTTTCCCTGACAAAGCACGATGACGGTGTAAGCTTCAACTCCGGGGCTGAGGGATAAGCACCAGCAACAGCAGCAAAAGCCAAACCGGTTCATTGTTGGCCGATGGGGTCGCTCAACTGAATATCATCGCGTTCCATAATGAAATCATCACAGCCCTTGTATATGCGCGATGATGGTCAAGACTACAGGCAACCGAGTGAATGACGGAGAGTGCAGTGCGCCACTGTCCCTGCTAAAACGACCCCTAATGTCATAATGTGGCAGATAAAAGGGTCCGTATATCCGAGATACATGGGTTTGTCTAGACTCTTTGTTTATTGTTTAGCAACCTGGAAAAAAATTAGGTCGAACCAACTTTCCACGAGCTGTGGAAGCGAGCTTGGCTAAGCGAGGCGACGAGAAGGACGAACAGAGAGGGTTGAAATGGTCGAGGCTCAAGGCAAAGCAAGGACGGACATTTGCAAATAGAGAAATGCTCTTTTTTTTTTTTTTTTTTTAAGTACTGTNNTTTTTTTTTTTTTTTTTTAAGTACTGTAGCACTAGTACTAGAATAAGCTTGTAAGTCTGACACAAGGCCAGCTGCTTTCAATTTATCATTCTTTGTGCTGCCCTTTACTCTTCTGGAGGATCTCGTGTGACATGTGCCCGTTTTAGGTACTGCTGACACTCAGGTGGTGCCCGGAAGCTCGGAGACGTTTCACATGCACGACAACCAGTACCGTAGTAGTGGCAATCGTATCCGATGAGGTGCTGACTACTACGGTATTGTAACAGTATCCGTGCAGAATAGCAGCACTAAAGTGCTTGACGGGCGTTGCGGTCTCGGCCGTTCTGCGCTGTAGCTGATTCGTTGCAAGTAGACTGGCTCTGATAGCTGTAATATTTGCCATTGGTGATGGTGTCAGAGATATAGGGTCTCATTGCATTGTGGAATTTGTGGTAGAGCTGTATATAGTGTACAAGTCTCGTTCAAATTCCCAGGCACCGACCGGGCCACTGGCTTATTAGTATTTGGTCTAGAAGAGCTATTGCCGTGCGTCCGGTTAATCAAGTTACACACATACCTGACAGCGACTTGGTGGCTTCGAGACTATACCGGCGAAGCGTTTGTCAGCATGTTCCAGTGCCGTGATACTCGTATTATTCATAGGCGGACATGTGAGTTACACAACATGCTGCAGTCGCTCAATAAAGAGCATTCGTGGATAAGGCATTGGACGTCCGGATAATGTGGTTGAATAGAGATAGGCGTGAAGGTTCTAATTTGGCTACCTACCTACCTGCCTACCTAAAGATCCACTATACTGTACTGCAGCAAGATAACTTGCCTTAGGTAGGCAGTGATATTTTTCTGATAAAATGATTTCCGCAGAAAGTTCGACTAGTTTAGATTAATACTTTCCTTAATAATGACCTAGTGTGCAGTGACACAGGTACCTAGACACTGGTGCGGATATCCTCGCAACAAGAGATCCAGGAGTTTGGATAGCTTCAATGATAAGGTAGAGTCTTATCGTGCCTGCCTCTGATTGATTGGCTTTGAAAACGTAGTCAAACGATATCAATGGGTGCGTGATGTGTCTGCCCAAGGCAACTGGAGTCAGCATCCAATACGATGTTTGCAGGCTTAGTCTAGCAAAGTCAATTCTTTATATGCCGAACGATAAGAGCCGAGACTTCTGCACATAGCCCGACTTTGCATTTTAAATTTAGCCGCTAACAAGAGCGATTCTCTTAGCACTGTCATAACTCAGTACTGCAGGCCTTACGTAGACCCTTTAATCCTAGTCGGGTTTTTATGCGTCTACTGTTATCCCTCCGTATCTCTTTCTGCTTGACAAGCCGAGGCATAATAATCACTCACTCACTCACTCACTC
>JABCJY010000735.1:0-50911 GCA_013184415.1 Fusarium concolor
GCAAGAAGGAACGGGGGAAGGGGGGGTAGTTATGTGAAATACCTTACCTTGCCTTGCCTTTCTCCGTACCGCCAACGGCCTGCCTGGGCTTGCGACCTCACTCAAGCTGCTCACTTCGGGCTTTGATTAACGAAATTTTCTCCGCTCGATTATGCTCCAATTTTGTCGCTACTATTGAAAGTCATTGCCAATCTATATCTTATTTACTGGTTCGCGAGTCTTTATTCACAAGCTTATCTGGTCTCTTTGTGGTTCAAGAGTGGCGCATGTCTGTCGTTCATCTTCAAAATGGGACCAAGGATTGAGTCTGACCAGCGAGACGATGAGGAGCTGATTGACCGTGTTTCATTAGGGAAAGATATGCAAATACGATATGAGCCTGTTTTCACAGTCAATCCTTACAAATATGTTCGTCTTCATAACATTAATTATGGTAACTCTTGTAAAGATCTAACCTCTGATCCTCTCATTTCTCATTCACGATCCGACCATCCACTCACACTCTGGGTCGGTCGCGCACTGTACGATTCCAGATCACCCACGCGCCAGTTTGAGGTGGGCGACTGACTTGGCAGAGCCTGTTTGTGCCACGGCCCTAATAACAACAAACACAGTTGATTCAGCACCCGTTTCTCTGGCGGAATACATTATGCTTTTCGTTGCTCTTTGGTTGAGTTTTATTCGTGATGGCCGATACGTTTCTACACGCTCAACCTCAAACTATCACACAAGATTGAAGGATGAATTGAGTGTGCTTCACTCAGAATCAATTATAAAGGAGCGGTCTCGGTATGAAGCAAAATGCTATTTCTCCCCTCCCAAACCCTCCTCAATATGTTTCTCGAGTCCCCTCCTTTCCTAGCCGTAATCTGCGCCTTTTCCAGTCTCCCTCCATGCAAGTTACCATGTGCTTCTCGCTTTTCTTCCCCTGTCGTGAACTCCCCACATGGATGGAGAACGGGGTCAGTGGCAAATAGTTTGCTGTGTTACAGGTTACAGGAAGCCGATAGTGCCTCAGATTGCTCCCAATTTCCTTCGTCAGGATGGACATTTGGGTGTTCATTCCAGTGCTGCTGGCTGGTCAGCAAACTCAATGATTGATGGGTGGAGGTGGAAGTGAGAGTGAGCGATCCATAGCACAGGGCTGGGCCAACCAGATGATGGTTGCAGATCTGTCTCTCTCCAAAAGGCATAGAATTGCCGTTGCTTAGTTCTTGGGGGCCATTGGCGCCTCTTTCAGCTTTGTTTTGTATCATGATCAAGAGACCTTTCTCAAGATCACTCTGGACGCTTGCGTTTATATCGAATTGAAACTAGCAGAACCAGTATCAGCAAACAGAACTCTCCTGACGAAAAGGACAATGTATGTTTAAATAAGTATCAGCGCAAGGGAGCGCCCTGAGGGCCTGGGTCCTTATCATGGTCAGGAGATCCAACTTGCAGAAGCCTGCATATAAAACGGCTCAGATGCTGTTCTGGCTTCCCCATGCATATACAAGTTACATGATGCATGATGCCATCAATAGAGGGCTCCAATCGCTTGCGGGACCAACAATCGCGTGGCATGGCACCCTCTTCAGGAACCGACATCTTGGTGGATGCGATGCTTCCCGCCTATCACTTTTGACCGTGTCAAAAGACATGGCATATGGCCCTTGCTAATAGGCGCGGTATGTTGTATATCGCCAGTATGAAGACAACTGTTATTGAAACAGCCCTTCAATTCAGCTATTCCTGTCATTTACCAGAATCGCTGGCTCCACAGCGGCTTGCTCCCTGAACAGGATGATACCAAAATGCTGGGTCACCCTAACATCGGGCCGGGGCCTTTGCAACCACCACAAGGCGATCCCCAGCATCTACTAAACAGCCTCAAGCCTGGAGGATTCGAATCTTGATTATGCATCCTGCAATCCAGGGGCATGCTCCTGGAAGAAGGAAGCTTCACTCAGTAATACTTCTATTCAGGATATTGATGGATTCACCAAACTAGAACAGAAGCTTCTGTCAAATTGAATAAACTCACTCACTGCTTGGTAACTTATATTGCGAGATACATCAACATCTTGGACATCTCAGTCTCAAAAGAAAAGAAGAAATTATGGCATTTCGCTCGATCCTTGCTCTACCACCTAAATAGTATCCATCTTCTTCTTGGTATGCTCCAGTACTACCCGAATGCCCTCATCCAAAACATCCAACGCAAGGTACCCATCGATCCATGCCACCGTCTTCTTTTTCAACTCCACACGGTCCGTTGTAGTTTCCAGGTACTGATTCAAGCGTGCCAGTACCTCCCGGAGGTTTTTGGGGAACTCTGCGGTCTGAGGGTCCACGCCCATGATGGGTTGGCGAATGTGGACATTGCAAGTGGCTGGGTGGCTGGCATACTCCTGATCCAGAACGTTCAGAACATGCTGCGATATCCTGGGCTGAGCCGGGACATGTGTGAATGACGCAAAGAGGTCAAAGAATGTCTCTGCAGTGTTTGCGTTGAAGAAAGCCTGCTTCTTTGAAATATCGAAAATAGCCATTGGGATAGCACCATCCATAGCTGGGTTCGATTTCAGTTGTTGCGCCGACTGCTTGTCGATCACCCTGGCCTGCGCATTCGAAGGTTCGGGGAGATCGTCGTCATCTTCGTCATCATCGCTATCCAGAAGTCGTAGTTCATCTCCATCCTCCTCACGGTCAGGTCGAAGAACATCCTGGCCGGGCTTTGCGACTGCTTTTCGTTTGTCCACCTTCTCAAGCCACTCCATCTCGCTTCTTGCATATTCGACCCAAAGCTTCTCGTTCGTTGTGCAGAAGCGACAACCTCGCATAAAGAATCCACGCGCAGCAGCCATGTCGCCGTTCTTGGCTGATCTTCGACCTGCCATGGCCCACAGCTCAGGGTCAGTAGGCATCATGCGGAGAGCATTGGTCATGGTTTTGCGCCAGCGCTTGGATGCCTTGACGCTCGACGTGTATGAAAGGTACTCCCGCCACAGCGCACTGCTTCCTGGGTGTCGATTGACGCCTCGCTCATAAATCGCAAGAGTGCGGCCCTGGCCAGCATGGGCGGAGTTGAGGTGTCGGATTTTGAGACGCTTGCAACGTTTGCTACGAAGGGATTCCAGGGACTGCTCCCATTGTGCGTATGAGGACCATTCTGAGGGCTTATTTCCGGGTGAGAGAACTCTATGCTCGTAATCGTTGCGCTTCTGGACGATTGTGCGAATCTCTTCCTATGAACACACAGATGTCAGTTGCCGATTTTCTCGCATGAAGTTGGGAAAGGGAAGGGATTACCTTAGAAAATATTTCCTTCTCCTCCCATTCTCTCAGTTGCGGCACGGCACGTTCGAGATAGAATCTCGCCTTATCAGCGACACCAGCCATCTTGAGGCTATGCGACCAAGAGGCGTAGTAGAGTATGGGTTAAGTAGGTAGATATTGTTTTGTTAAAGCTCGGACAGTGGACTTCGAAGTTTTTTGCCGACAAGGCTGGCAGATCGATAACTTTTTTAGCGGGTCACTTTCAGCCTCGTCGTCCCGTCCCCGTCACAAGCCAAAATGGAAAGCGCCGTCCAACATCGTTTATCCCCTCGCTTGCTCTCCCATTCGCTTCGGGAAGGCGCGCGGGCCAATGTCAAAGTTCGATTTCCGAGTGCCCCCTGCCCTGGACAATCTCCACTTAGCAATTACAATTCCAAGTATTACGTCGCGGTGGAGGTAACGTCAAAGCTCCGAGGTCTGTTTGTCTTGTCTAAGAATCTCACCACTTGCATGATCGTTTCCTCGTCGCTCATTCTGAGATTTTTTGCTCTTGGTTCCCGGATTGCCCGGATGGGATTTTAGAGTGTTTGTTCAGTCTTTCTCTCTTTCGAAATGGCGTCAAAGTACAAGGACAAAGATACAGGCGTCGTCCTTAGCTTCAACGGAAGCTTAGTTAGTTGGGCGCACACTGCCGTCGCGTACAGTACGTTGCTTGCTGCTTGCGCGGCCATCCCAGAGTGGCATGTTGTTTGATCAAGAAGCTGATTTATGGTGTTCTAGCTGCTTTCTTCAGCGCATTAGTTGTTGGCGTTTACCTACATTATCACAAGATCGTCCAGAATGAATTCTATGGTTACCCTCAAGAATGGTTCCCCTCAGTCTCAGCGACGATTGGTGATCGATACCCCGAGCGATCGTTCTTCATGATTTTCATCGCCATTACATCCGGTACAGCCGAATCGACCCAATTGAACGATATTCGCATTGTACTGACATAGTCCAGGTCCTCGATTTGCCCTCGTCGGTTTATGGTATCTCCTCACGCGAAAGCCCGGCCAGAAACTGCCTACATTTGTTGCTGTGATGGGTTTACTACGAACTCTGACATGTGGTGGATGGACATATATCACATCTACAGATGACCACGATTGGCACGATATTTTAATGATTTCATATATTATTGCGACGCTTCCGTGGACGACTGGCTGTATCGCGCTCAGCCCCGCCAATCCTCAGGCCATCAAATATCGCAAATACTTGGCATCTGCCTTTTTCGGCACTCTTGTGCCATTGATCTATTTCTTTATCCAACACAAGGTCCACCGTGTAGCGGGAGGTAAGACATTGAATTAACGCCCAAAAGAATATGCGCAAGGCCCACTAACAATCCGAACCAGCATACACTACCTACGCCTTCTTCGAGTGGTCCTTGATTATCTTCGATGTCGCCTTCGACGCTGTGACGGCTCTCGATTTCAGTACCTTTGCTATTGAGGTTAGAGATGTCAAGGGTGCGAGCAAGGGGTACGTTCAATGGCTTCCCAGATAGTCTTTGGCTTCGAGAACAGCCTTTTTCCGCAATATACATGTTTATAGGACATTGTCTAAGTCTTTGCAGTGAGAACCTATCATCCATCCCATCCGCCGTCCTCGAAAAGGAGTAAGTACCGAATTAAGCTCAGGAGAAAACCATCGTTAACACAAGCCCTTAGAAAGGAAAAGGCAACAGGTGGTGTGTTTGCGGTTCGATTTAGCTGGCCCGAGGCACTCGACATTGCCGCTGAAGTCTATCATGGAGTATGTTTAGATGCGCAGGGGGTGGGTAGTGACAGTTGCTGACTCGTCATAGTACGTTTTCTGGACTATTCTGACTAGTCTGGGTCTCGTAGTATGGTGTAAGTTAACCTGCGCCGTTGATGGAGACGTTCGTGAATCTAACCCAACATCAGACTTCCCGCTATGGTACATGGGTATTTCTGGTTACGAAGTTCTGGTTATGACCACCATTTCGCCCTTTATGTTGGCTAACCGCGCGGCCCGGTCTCTCGTGGTGAACAACCTGCGCGCCGTCCATCTCCTGTCTCTCGCAGGTATTGCAGCTTACCTGGTTGAGGAACCCAGCTATCGTCTTTTCACTGTTGGGTTCGGTGTCTTCATGTCCTGCTTGGGCTGGGCTGGTACTCTTTTCGCAGAGTCTGTCCATGAGGGTCGCCTCGAGTCCAAAATCCTTGGTTGGATGATTGGCCTTATCCTCTCATCCACTGCCAAATTTGCATGGTGGACTAATAACCCTATTTGGCCTATCATGCACGCTGCAAACGGTGGTTGGAACAACACCGGTCTTGTGTTGGGTATCCTAGCTGCTCTTCGCTTCACCCGAAGAGCACCTCTCACTGCCGGTTTAGCTCCTAGCCCTGCTAAGAACAACTCTAGTTTCCTTGCATCACTTGGTCTTGCTGGATTATTCTTCGGTCTTCACTCATTGCTCTCAGATACAAGCACCATGATCCTCTGGGGTTGGGAAGGCTACCCTATTCGTGGCCCTTACTTCTCTACGCACGGCTGGCTTACTGTCCTTGCTATGTCGCTGGGTCTGTTCAGCGGAGTCTGGCAGCCCAGGCTGGCGAGCAGCTGGGGAATCTATATCATCGGCACGGTTGGTGCCATGTTCCTGACCTTCTTCAGCCATTGGCCCGGCTACTATGGCGCTCTTACACTTGCCACCTATTTGATGGCCTATTCTGTGCCCATTCTTACTCATGCGGCCAAGACAGATCCCGCAACGACCTTTGGTAACGGATTTCTCATTTATAACTTCTTGGTCCTCTTCCACGTTTGGGTCGTTGCTTATGCTTTCGTTCCGGGTGGCCAACTTGTTCGGGAGCATACTGACTGGATTATGTATACCATGATGACCTGCATTGGAGCCGGTGTTTATGGTATCAACGCCTCGGCACCTCAGCGACAACCCTCAAAGCGGGCGTCGCCAATTCAGCAAAGGAAATATTTCGGGGTTTCGACAATCTTGATTAATATTCTCTTCCTCATCTCTGCCTTCCAGCGCTTTCCCAGCAACAACTACCAGCCTTATCATGGTAAGGACCGTATCCTTACTGCCGGTATTTGGACCATCCACTTTTCGTTTGACAACGATATGTGGGCGTCAGAATACCGCATGCGAGATCTCATCAAAGAATTGGAAATTGATGTGATCGGTCTTCTCGAGTCCGACAATCAGCGTATCATCATGGGTAATCGTGATGCTACACAATTCCTTGCCGAGGATCTCGGTATGTATGTCGACTATGGCCCTGGCCCCAACAAGCACACCTGGGGTGCCGCTCTCCTGTCCAAGTTCCCTATAGTCAACTCGACACATCACCTTCTGCCTAGTCCAGTCGGTGAACTGGCTCCTGCTATCCATGCCACATTGGATGTTTATGGCCAGCTTGTTGATGTATTCGTCTTCCACTCTGGACAGGAAGAGGACCCTGAGGATCGACGTCTTCAGTCTCTTTATCTTGCTGACCTCATGGGTTCGACCCCTCGGCCGGCATTCTTGCTAAGTTATCTGGTGACAAAACCAAAGGAGGGTAATTACAATACCTATGTGAGCGAGAAGTCAGGTATGAAGGATGTCGATCCATCCGATTGGGACCGATGGTGTGAATACATCCTTTTCAAGCGCCTCAAGCGTGTAGGATACGCGCGCGTCAGTCGCAGCTCAATCACTGATACTGAACTCCAAGTTGCCAAGTTCAGAATCCCCGAGTCAAAGGAGGAGATCGCCAAGCTGGAGGCCCAGACGGATAAAGAGCGCAACCGCCGCGTCAAGGAGGAGGAGGTCCCTGAGGGATGGAGGTTCCCCGCCATGTTCCGTGGCGAGGGTGTGCGAGAGCACAGATACCATGTGTTCGACGAACCCAGGTACTTTAACTAAGCTGTATGTTACTGGAATATGGCATGGGCAATGTGACACCGGTATTTTGCCAATGCTATATATGCTGTTTGGAATAAATGGGAGGAGTTAATGGGATCGAGAAAGTATGGATTATGAATAATGTACGGTGGCGAAGTCTATGAGCTTAATGTTACTGCTACAATATATCTTGTTATATTTATTTCGAGTTTGATAGCATGTGAAGGCAATTGGAATATGTGGATGTTATAAAAAACAGACAGACATGTCTCAGGTCATCTGCTGTAGGGTAACAGAAGTTGACTGAATTATCCATATTATGGTGTGCGCAACTTATAGAAGACATGGTTTGTAGTGTTGATCACTTGTCAAACAACACGAAGTGTTTGGCTGCGTGGCATTTTAGTTTGATATTGTTCTTGAGAATGTTTGTTCCATCTTAACAACATAACCACCAACAACAATGTAACACCTCGTCAACTATGTATACGAGCATCCAAGATAACAGAGTCACAATGAGTATTACATGGCTTTGAGCTAGACTTAGCACAAAATCGGTCAGCAGCTGACCAACAAAGCAACGAAAGCATTACCCTATCGTATCCATTCTTTCAAAAGAACCGATGTCAAGCTTGAATTCTGCATACGTAGACGAACAATGCAGTTTTCCGTCCCCACTCCGATACAAAACACTCCGTGCCCACTCTCGGACCGCCGAATATCCACAGCGCCGCGGTCATCATCGGGCATAATATATTACAAGCCCCTGTAACCCGCTACTGGGCTTGGTATTACGAAGAAAAAAAAGCGAGTAGCGTGTAATTCCGCAGGACGGATCAGGGCCGTTACGCCCTTGGCTTTGTAAGTGCCGAGTTTGAGGAGAAAGTGTGGGAATGAACAATAGCTGATATTAGATATTGTTCAACAAGGTATGACGGCATAAAGACCTTGGCTTGACTTGGAGGAACGATTGGCGTCTGACTGTGCTTTAAGGAGAAAGTAAGAAATGGCAGATGACCTTTGGAGCGAGGGAGGCTGGACTAAAAGCAACGTCTTTAGCATTGTCGTAAGCCAACGGCGTTGACATTATATCACCGTAATCATCAACTATGAGAGTGGGCAATAATGACTTTTATACTGCTGTCTTGACATTGGGAAGGACAACTGTAATGGAAAAATAACTGACAGGAATATGGGAGACTAAAATTCAGAATCAATGGAGCCTTGAATACCAACTATGGCGTAGTACATCAACAGGAGTCACTAACGTTACAGTAGGTTGAAGCCATAACAATTCCCCAAATCCAAACTCAAAACCCCACACGAGCAATAATAAACCTCCCCCACAATCTCACAATTCTCCGCGATCCAATACGGTTCCGTCATTTCCAATCCGAACTTAGCCGCTTGGAGACTTGACTTGACTTCACCCCTCCACCTCCAACAAGTTGTGGTTATTGACAAGCTTTGTGTGCCGCCGCCAGCCGATTAAGAGCGTCACCCCCAGAAGCAGACCAGGGATGAAGCAAGTCAGCAAAATATGAGAAGTGGGCGGTATGATGGGCTAGCTACATAGGTAGAAAGGAAGGTGGTCATGGGGTTGCAATTGTAGCTGGAGGCTCCTCTGTCTTTGAAAAGACCTATATAACTCTCCGGGACTTCCGTCCCTCTTTATCTGCCTACTGTCTTTCTCTTGTTCTCACATCTTTCAGAGACTCTACCTGTGTGTGTATGAGACAGACAGACAAGATGACGTTCAACCTAGAACACTTGTTAGTTTACTTGGGGTTGTTGGTAGGGGGACTAATACTCTATGTAAGTGAACACTGTGCACAGCTTCTCCAAGACCCAGAGACTGATATCTATATAGGGTTTTGGCATTGTTGTTTACAGGGTCTTCTTCCACCCTCTAGCCAAATACCCCGGCCCATTCCTCGCAAAGATCACAGACGGCTACCAGCTCTACCATGCTTGGAAGGGCGACAGACAGCTCGAGTTCTGGCGCATGCACCAAAGATACGGCCCCGTCGTCCGCTTCGGCCCCAACTCGATCTGCTTCAACTCCAACAAGGCCCTCAAGGAGATCTATGGCTTCCGCGCAAATGTTCGAAAGGCCGAGTTCTACAATGCCTTTGTCCACCCTACTGCCAACACGCACAACACGCGTGACAAAGAGGTCCACGCCCGCAAGCGCCGTGTCATGTCCCAGGCCTTCTCTGAGAGCGCTATGAAGGAGATGCAGCGATATATCCTGGGCAACGTCCGTACTTTCTGCGAACAGATTGGTATGATGGATGGCTTCGTTGAAGAGACCAAGGGCTGGACTAAGCCTCGTAAGATGAGCGATTGGTGCAATTACCTTGCTATGGATATTCTCGGCGATTTGTGCTTTGGCAAGGCTTTCCATATGCTCGAGAGCCCAACCAACCGCTTTGCTCTAGAGCTCGTTGAAGCTGCTACGACGCGCCATCTTCTCGTAAGTTATAGTCTCTTCCAAATATGGGGAAATTTGAAGCTGAATGTTACAGTGTGGAACCATGCCCATCGTTAACAAGCTCAACTTGGACAAGATCCTTTTCCCTGGTCTCGCTGCTGGTCGTGCTCGCTACATGGGCTATAGCAAGGGACAACTTGCAGAGCGTACCAAGCTTGGCGAGGAGACGGATCGCCGGGACTTCTTCTACTACCTCCTCAAGGCCCGTGATCCTGAGACTGGCCAGGGCTTCAGCACTCCTGAGCTCTGGTCCGAGTCCAACCTTCTGTAAGTGATATCGGGCGAGTAAAGGAAGATCTCAGCTGACATATTGAATAGCATCATTGCTGGATCTGATACTACCTCCACCGCTATGGCTGCCACTCTCTTCTACCTCGTCCGATGCCCACGCGCTCTTGAGCGAGTCACTGAAGAAATCCGAAGCAAGTTCAACGATGCCGAGGAGATCTGCCAGGGCGCCACTCTGGCATCTTGCACTTACCTCCGCGCCTGTATCGATGAGGCTATGCGCCTCTCCCCATCTGTCGGTGGTATTCTCCCCCGTGAGGTCCTCTCCGGCGGCATCACGGTTGAAGGCCGCGCCATTCCTGAAGGCACTGTTATCGGCGTTCCCCATTACACCATCCACCACAACGAATCCTATTATCCTTCACCATATGAGTATGTTCCCGAGCGATGGCTCGTTGGTGCTCTCAATCCTCTCACTGGAGAGAAGACAACAGAGGATGAGGTCGCTCTGGCTGCCAGCGCCTTCTGCCCCTTCAGCATTGGGCCCCGAGGCTGTATCGGAAAAGGTCTTGCCTATGTTGAGATGACAAATACACTTGCTCGCACTATGTATCTGTATGATATGCGCAAGGCTATCGGTATCGTGGATCCCGCTGAGGGTAACGCCAAGAATGAATGGGGTCGTCACCGACCAGGCGAGATGCAGTTGGTAGATACCTTTACCAGTGCCAAGAACGGACCTATGATTGAGTTCCGCAAGGCTGAGCATATCAAAGCCTAAGCCTAGAATTTCAAAAAGGAGGAAGATATAGGGAAATTATAACATGTGATTGGATTGTGCTGTATATAGCGGCGCTTGAACATTCGAAGTATACCAAGGTAGGCAAGGTATGTAGATAGCTTTGGATAAGCATGAGGATGAGCAGAGCGCAAAGCTCATGAATGAACGAACATCTGAATATTTAGGATGAGATAAGAATGAAAGAAACAAACTTCAAAATTTCAAAATCTAATTTTATGGTGCTTCGGCTTGTCAATTACTCGATAGCCTGGGAGTTGAGAACAATCGAACCTCACAACACGACGGGCAGTGAGTGATTCAGTGAGCTCTAGCGCATAATGACCCACTAAAACCGAACGCATACCGCGTTCGCAAAAACCCGATGGGCCCAACGAGGTTTGGGAAAGGCTGAGGATTCTGTAGAGCTTTCTTTTCCTTTATCCTTCATTCTTCAACTTCACATTTTTTTTCAGTGCGAAATAATCTCACCAGGTCTTGCGCATATAATTGCCTCGTCGCCGAAAACACCCGCCTCGTCATGAGGTAGCTTGGAACCTGGCGACTTTGACTCCCTCCTGGCGCCAGAGGTTGCAATACTAATTTAACTTGACCACTCGTTGCACATTAGCTTACCCTTCAAGATGACTTTGTGTAAATTCTTCCAGCAAGGCAACTGCAAATACGGCAGTATGTTTCAAACCTTCGTCCTTATACTTCTTTGCTAATCGTGCTGACTCGTCTTTAGACAACTGCCGGTTCGAACATCCTGCTCCTAATAATCGAAATCAACCCTCGAACCGCTTTGGAGCTCTAGGAGGAGGGAGCAACCAGAACCCAGCTGGTACGAACCGTGACAGACCTTGACAAACAGGACGCGAATTGACAATTCTGCAGAAAAATACAGCATCACCGTCGACGCCATCGAGAAGGACTTGACGAACGAGGTACCACAATGGATCCTCTCAGCCTATGCGCCAGGGCGAGATGCTCCTGGGCAGCTCTTTGGCGGATACCCGCGCGAACAGAGTTTTGAAGAGCTGCGACTGCATTTCATGATGGGAAAAGCATCAGGCAACGAGCAACAAGCTGTGAGCACATAAGCAATTGGTCTTCTAATCGACTATCTAAGCTGACATTGTTTGTGATCTTAGCTTAACGAAGCGCAAGAATTATACGCACAAGCACAGCAGCAGATGCAGACTGCGCTTCGCGACGTGAAAGGAGCGATTGAATTCATGATAGGCGCCGAGAACAACCATCCAAATCGACACGACATTTGTAAAGAAGGAACCCAAGGAGCTCCTTTTGGGGAATTTCTTGTCGGAAAGCGACCGAAATCAACAATCGTCGATACTGGAGCTCAGTCGAACCCGCTCGGATCCAACAACAATACCTCGAGTCCTTTTGGGGGCAGCGCATCGACTGCTGGAACTGCCTTTGGTCAGCCTTCGACTCTTGGCGCGAGACCCAGCGCGTTTGGGGCGCCAGCGTTTGGCCAACCGTCGCAACCTTCGTCTCAAACTTCGGCGTTTGGACAACCTTCGCAACTGGGACAGGCAGCATCGGCCTTCGGAAAGCCATCCCAACCTTCAGCATTTGGCCAGCCTTCACAGCCAGGCTCTGCATTTGGCCAACCTTCAGCGCTAGGTGCGAAGCCCAGTCCGTTTGGCGCACCAGCTTTCGGTCAAACCTCGCAACCGAATACTCAAGGCAATGTCTTTGGCCAACCGACACAGCCAAATGCGCAAGGTAGTGCCTTTGGCCAGGCCAGCCAACTTGGCCAGAAACCGAACCCCTTTGGAGCGCCGAGTGGAATGAACAACAGCTCTTCCCCCTTCGGAGCCGTTGCGAATAACAATAATGCACCCGCAGCGAACCCTTTTGGTGCTCCAAGTGGTAGTGCAACAAATAATCAGACTGCCAATCCGTTTGGCTCTAACAATAATAACCAGAGCAATGTCGCAGCAAATCCTTTTGGGCAGCCTTCACAGCCTGGCCAGGGGAACTCGCCTTTTGGGCAGCCGTCAAATGCGGCAAAACCTGCAGCATCAAACCCCTTCGGTACCTCCAATACGGCCCCAGGCCAACCCGCAAACAGCCCCTTTGGTCAACCCTCACAACCTCAGTCGAATGGATTTGCATCGCAGAACAGCCAGCAGCCAGCTGGCAATCCCTTTGGCCAACCTTCACAGCCGAAACAAGGGAATACTTTTGGTCAACTTTCGAACCCTACACCAGCCACTGTGAACCCTTTTGCTGCAGCACAACCGCAGAAGCCAGCAGCAACAGCAGCTTCAACGAGCCCATATGCACCAGGTAGCAGTAGACAACACCCACCAATTGAAAGCTACAGCTCAAAGGGGATGGATGGTCGACTCTCCATGTTTAAGGGCAAACCAGTCATATACAAGGATGGCAAACCTGGAATCCGAGAATTCGACGGGACCTGGCGGCAAATTTGTTTTCCAGATGGCCCTCCAGGATACTCGGCGGATACGGAGTTGCCCCCTGAGAAGTACGATGACAAGTCCAAAGCTCAATGGATGGCGTTTGCACAGACAGGCACCTTTGAGGGAGGCCTGATGCCTGAGCTACCACCACCAAGAGAGTGTACACGGTGGGACTTCTAAGCCAAGGAGAGGAGTCACATGTGTTATATATATGATGGAAAAGAAGATGACAAAGAAGAGCCGGGAATGAGTGGAAGGCGTTGGATGATTCAGGAGATTGCATTAATTGGCGTTGTGTATGATCATCGAATGATACTTGGATGCTTCACAAGGGAAAGAAAGATAAGCTTAGACTCGTAACGTATTCATTCAGTGATCTATATCTCTGAAATTTGAACAAATGAGATGATTATCAAATTGTTAGATTGCTTGATATTTGCCTTGTAACGATAACCAGGCTACCTAGCCAGGGCATGGAGCTGTCAAGTAGGAGTGAGTGCACTAATCCAAAATCGCAAAGTGTTTGTCAGATCTGAGTTGCTGATTGGCTACATCCTGCACGAAAGTACCCTTGTACCTTATCCAGGTTGACTTCATCAGCTTGCAGCAGTGTGAGAAGAGAATCCACTTTCTGATGAATCATCCGGCGATGCAAACACGGGCTTGAGCCACGATAGGCACCTTCTTATGAAGTTCATGAGAAACTTTTTATAAGAACGGCTCATCTCTCGCTTTTCCTCATTACCACACCAAAGAGACAACTACCCACTACACATGAAGAGGATATTTCACGCACAAAACCACACTCAACCAACAATGGCCTCTTTACCACCCCTCGCACCCTTCCCCCAGTCATCATGGCGACAGCATCTCTCCTCTGGCGAATGGAACTCCCTCCTCCAAGCCTGGACATCTATCTGTCGCACACTCACCTCAATCTCCGAAAAGGAGCTCAAGGCTGTTGTATCACGCGACGACTCCATCGCAACCTTTCTTGCCTCCTTCGCGGAAGAGACAGCAGAGGCAGGCTTCACAATCCTAGGCTCTCACTCGACAACGTTACCAAAAGCTGTATTTCAGCTCACATCAAAAGTTCTTTCAGTTTCCCCGCCCCCAGAGCTCTTTGACTATGCGTTTCTGGCAAATATCGCGAGGATATTTCCTAGAAAAGCTACGGGTCCTCTGATTTCACAGCTCTTTCGACAGCATGCTACTCCGATCGAGAGTGCGCTCACTGGACTGAAGAAGCAGCTTATCCCCCAGCTGGAGGCTGGTATAAAGGGCGATTTGAAGATCGTTGAAGCTCGTCTCATACGGTTGAATTATCTTCTACATGCCTCACCGGACGCCTGCACTTTATTCCTCGCAGGCTCTGATTTCCTCGATGGCCTCATTGTGTGTTTCCGCATCATGAACCCGCCTCTGCGAAAGGTTATTTTGACAACAACATATTTGTGCCTAGTTGGCTTAATAGACGCCGAACCAGCCAAGTGGTCGATGCTGAGCGATCAGCTCTATGCACTCAAGGAAGCGGCTGATGCACACAAGGCTGGCCCTCTTAACGCCAACGACTCTCTTGTCCCCGAACTTATCACCAATACTCCTCTATTGAAGATACTACTACGAAGGGCGGAAGATTCTGACGCGGCAACGGACAACTTCAAGAAGCGAATTACGGCCCTTGAGGGATATAGAAAAGGTGCCATGGTCCGTCCTAAACGATTAGTGAGAAGAAAAGTGGACAAAGGCAAAGGCAAAGAGACACAGCAAGAAGTAGATGCTGATATTCACGTTCACCGGATGAGCCAAGTTACGCAGGTGCAGGATTTGTTTCCCGATTTGGGATCCGGTTTCGTGTCTAAATGTCTTGATGAATATGGAGAGGACGTGGAGCAGGTCGTTGCGAATCTGCTAAGTGAGACTTTGCCGCTGCACTTGGCTAGCGCTGACCGCAGCGAGTCCTTGTACGTTTTACTGCCTTCACAGGCTGATTCTCAACTAACCATTCCCAGGTCCTCACATCCAGCAGCGAGACACACTGATCTTGCACCACGTTCTACTCCGCCTCAAATCCCTACACGACATAATGTCTTTGACGACGATGATTTCGACCGTCTTGCCATGGATGTATCCAAGGTTTCATTTGGCAAGAAGCCGGGCAAGAACGCTGACGAAATGCTCAAAGATAAATCAAACGCTCCTAACAAATCAGCCATCCTCTCCGCCCTGGCGGCATTCGATTCCGACGATGATGAACGTGATGATACTTATGACGCTGACGATGTGGGTGGTACCGTCGATGCATCCAACCAGGAAGCTGATGCGGCGAGCGATGGCAACGAGGAGACACTATTCCGTGCGTACCAGATGGACTCCAAGCTGTTTGACCGTGATGCCGCTACAAGACGTGGCAGCCAGCGGGCCAAGATGAGGGAGGAGACTGGTATGACTGACGAGGCCATCGAGGGATGGGCGCTCATACTAGTAAGGAATCCCCAGCAGAAGCGGCGACTCGAAGCCAAGTATGCCTTCAGTGGGCAACAAGCGCAGTTAGAGCGCACGTCTTGGCGAGCCTCTCCAGCTGGTTCAGGAGAAGAAGGAAGCGATCCTGATGGTGGATCATCTAGAGGTGGCAGAGGCGGTGGCCGTGGTCGAGGTCGAGGTCGAGGTCGTGGGAGAGGAGGCAATGTCGCGGGGCCTACAGGCGAGAAGGAGACGGAAGCGGCCAGAAAGAACAAGGAGGCGAATAAGGGATCCCGGGCGAATCATAACAGACGTGATGCGCGAGCTAAGAAGATGGCACGAGGAGGTTTTACTGGCTGATCTCAATCTCCATTTCTCTGCCGCTTCCACCTGTCTAAACCTGGTCCGACGGCCAGACCGGATGCTCTTCTTTTTCGAGCTTGTGTGGGTGCAGTAGCTTCTGGCCCATACAGATCTCCAAGGTCCAACTCGGTAGCATATGGGCTCTTCAAGTCGGCTATCAGAGGGGTCCCAGGATAATTACCCTGCCCAGCTGGAGAGACTATGCCGCTTAGAGAAGCGAGAGTCTCTTCTATGCCTGAATAGCGATGGTAATCTCTTGGTGTAGCTAGCTCTGAAACAGCCTCAACAGAGGTAAGGTCCTGGTCGCCATCACCCGTGCCCATTATCATACTTTGAAGCGACATGCGTGAACTCCTCCTGCTACTGTTGAGGTATGCCCGTAGATCGAAACATTGGCGGCATGATGGATGCAAGGGGAAGCAGTTTGCTTCATCACGATGCTGTGGAAGCTGAGGACGTGACTGCTGCCCACACTTTTCTTGAATGTCATCAAATATGTCTTCGATGGGAGTAAAGTAAGTGACACGTTGTCCAGGGCCCCAATAATTATTGCGACCCCAGACTTGGCCGATAAGGCCGTTTGTGTTCGTGTCTACGACACCCGCACCGCTATCGCCATTGACGCCGATACCCCCGCGAATCCAGGCATCTTCATCATCTTGCGGCCATGGCTCCTCGATAAACCATTCTCTCGTGGCCTTGTGGGTTTGGTTCTCTGCCCCAGAGACATACGCAGGAATTTCACAAACCTGACCTCGTTGATATCCAGATGTCCGACCGCTAGATAAGACATCGGCGCCCGGTATAATGGCAGCTGTGGATGACACGACGGGCTCTCGGGTAGGTGGTTGGGTTTCAGAAGGGAATTTGCGAAGAATGTTGGCTTGTGAAGTCCGAGAACCTATGAGAGCCCAGTCTGTCACGACAAGGGGCTTATCCATATCACACTCATCCCAATAAGGAACATGCGAGATTCTTGTCGTCTTGAGGTTTAGCCCTGATGTCACTTCGAGTTTACCGAGCCTGAAGCTTGTCTCTTGTGCCATGGCATCGTGTCCCTCATCTATGCAACGCTTGCGATCTTGAGAAGACGGATGCTCGACCTGCACTTGAGCAAGCTGTTGGTACGCCTCCATAAAAGGATGAAAGTTGCCCAACCAATAACTCCCACCGCCAACGCTAATACAAGGGCCAAGAGTGGCAGTGCTATCCTCAAATGCTCCATTTCCTGTAACACCGATGCTGTCGCCCATACAAGGATCGCGGAAGAAAAAGGGGTTTCTAGCAGCGCAGATATCGTCCTTATGGTCTTTGCCTAGACCACGGGCCCAGGTTACAGCTCGATTTATCTCTCCTTGCGCAAAGACAAAGGTGACAAGTTTGGCAAAATTGGCAGGGATCAAGTCTTGGACGTGACTAGCAATAATCATCTTTCGGGCACGGGAGATTGCTTTTGGAGCCATGATGCAGATTCGTTTCATCTGGGCCGACCGACCTCGAGTGACGGTAATTACATGACGGGGTCCAATCCAGATGGGCAAGTATTGTGATAGGAATGGGAGAATTGCATGCTCGAAGACTAGCGTAAAGCTCGTTGTTTCTATACGCCGTGACGCTCGGCCTCGAATAAGGTCCGTTGGACTTTCTGCACTTCTTGGAGTGCCTTAAATGATCAGTTTGCGAGATAATATGGGGAGAAAAGCATAATATGCTTACCGGGATTCTTTCTCGCCCGCTTCTCAACAACATTGTGGAGCCGATCCTGACATTGATGCTTCGTCTTAAGTAAGTTAATAGACATTTCTTCCCTATCCTTTCTCTTGCGAGACGCGATGGTCGTAACGGGTGTTTTGGTTGGGGATGGCTCGTTGGCTGTCTCCATGCCACTATTGGCCTTTGCTGGAAGCTCCCATTCCTTTGCATCATCTTTACCATCCTCAGGATGAGCCATGGCAATATGGGACTGAAGGAGGCGAATACTTTGGAATGACGTCTCTGTGCAACCAGGCGATGGACAAATAACGAGATGCTGAACCTTAACATGATATATGAGGCCGTCCCTAGTTGAGAAACTCGGTTGGTCGCAACCAGCCCAGTTGCATAAATACGTATGGCAAGATTTGACGTGTGATTTGAGGTCTTCGTCAGACGAAAAGGCTTGTTGGCATTGAGGGGCGAGGCAGACGAAAGAAGGCATCGAATTGTCAATGCTGTTAGTTCGCCCGCCTCGACTCAATGGACTCGGACCTCTTGACCGGCCTCGGCCGTTCCGGACGGTCAATGCATCACCAACTTCAGTTGAAACAGAGGAAAACATGGAACCAGTAGAAGAAAATGTATCGGCACTGATGCTTGAAATTGTACTCATCTCTCGCATATCTGGCCCATCAGCCCAGTTGGTATAGGGCTCCAGGCTTAAGTCCAGCTTGGTAGGGGATGCAGAGCGATAACAGTCAATATTGAAATCAGATTGGATTGATTGAATAGGCTGCTGGTAAAAGTCAAAATTCAAAAGATCAAGTGAGGCGGTAGTCTTTGGCGCCGGCAAACCAGTTGAGGCCGGTGTCGTCGGAGGCGTCGATATGGCTTGGACAGTCCGATGCCGGGCTGCGAGTGCTGTGGGGCCGAGGCCGTGACCGTGACCGTGACCGTTGAATTGAACGGCCCCGCGACGGTGGTCCTTGCGCCTGAGGTTGTTCATTGTATACGTAAGGGGAGCACAATGGCTTTGTGAGGCGGACGACCGAGGGAAATTAGACAAAGGAATTTTTTTGGAGGTCAGATAAGGAATGGAGAAAATACAAAACATTCACGACTGGGGCCTTCCTTGGTCAAATGTCAACCGTGGTTGCCTTGAAAGAGCCCACTGGCGGCCTCTGGATGGGTTGGGCGAACCATTGAATCTGCCCAGGGAAGGAATACCTCCTTCAGTGTGCTGTAAGTAAGCGCATGGAACTGGTGGTAAGGCTGACTGGACTTGATGAGTAGGTACCCAGGATAGCTACCTATCTACTACCTAGAGGTAAGTAAGGTATGCAAGGATGTATGTATATCATTGGCTCAATTGAAGAGAGGCAATGTGAATAATAGCAGCCAAGTCTAATAATCAATAATGAATCAATATTGCTGCACTTGTTTTATTTCGAAGCTGACATTTGCTTTGACATGTCTTGACAGAGTCGTGCTGGTACCTAGGACTTTTTGGCCCCCAATGTGTTCAACCCCTCCCTCTCTCCCTGTTCGAAGGATCTCTTAGTCCATATGACATCTTGACCAATTACATGTAAAGTGGATTTTATGATTTTCTGATCCTGGAGAGTCATTAAGAGCAGTATAATCATTCAATTGCTAAGACCAATACTGGAAAACAATTAAATCTACCCAGGTAACACTACCCAGGTGATATCTGAAGAATATGTAAGCATAAGAAATGTCCTAAGAAATAGAACCGTAAATCACCTACCTGATGTAGATGGTAGTAGCATGATTAGCAAGCAAGATATTTTCCATTAAGACCATGACCTAGTGCAAGATAGAACACGTATGCATTATAGCGCCTTGCTTCGTGTAACCTAAATTTCTGCAAGTTGCAATATTTCTTTTCTATACTACTCCAGTTCTTCGACCGAGCATTCATTACAAGTTATGTACTTCTATTACAACCAGCTTGGCTCCGTTCATAAACCCTCGTAAAGCCCCTCAACCACGTCACTGAGCATCCTGAGCCCATAGAACTTAGCAACCCTTTTCATAACTCCGAGTTTCTTGTTCACATCCTGTCGTGAAACCACTTCTTTCCATTCTCCACTGCAAGTACAGTGTTCCATAAAGTCATTTAGTCTCAGTGCACCGCACCGGACACATTTGAGATCCTGTGTCGTCCATTCTACGACCCAGCTCTCTACAATGCCCAACAATCGCTCTTCAATAGCAACGCGGTCAAACTCGGTACCGCAGAAGCCACAGCGCCAAGCAGCACCTTCGCCGAATAAATCTTCGTCTCTGCACAGATCTAGATCTCGCATCATAGTACAGCTATCACAGGATACCTGAGGGAGGCGTAGACTTTCTGACGGGTTGGTGAAGGTGCCGTCCTTCGAGAACTCGCGAACCTCAAACAGCGCCAGAAGCTCCTTTCGGAGTAATCGAGCTTCCAGAGTAATGTTCTTGTCGAGTGAGAGAACTTGCATGAGCGACTTGACAAGCTCGAGAATGGGGTTGCGCGGGTTGAGGTGGGAGCCAGGAAGAACGGGGAATGTGTAGTCCTGAGCAAGCTCAGGATGGAGTAGCTCACGCTTCTGTTTGCTGAGGAGGCCAACAATGTCCTTCTTGAGTGGTTTCTCGAATGCCTTACCCAAAATGATCTGGCCTTCATGGTCCTCCAGACCCTTGCCTGGCAACTGCGTTAGGCGTGGTGTAGCATCAGGGTCGCCATTATGAGGCCTCTTGAGTTGGTGCATAAGCTGAATGAACTCAATCACCCAGTCCTGGAATATCGGCTGAAGTCGGACAGGTAAGAATGTTGCCATTTGCCAATGCATGACAGTCTCAAGCTTCTGTTCCTCAGCCTCAATAACCTCCTGACAAGCTTTGCCTCCGTAGTTAAACTCATCGTACCAAACAAGGTAATCCCAGTACTCCTTGATCTCTAAGTCGATAAAGTGGAAGAGTGGCTTGCTCTTGATCGATTTGATGATATACTGACTGTAGGCGTATGCATTGCCTACCTCGGCCTTTGTGGTTTGAAGAATGAGACGGTTGGCATTGGCGAAAATCACTTGAGACCCCACTCGACGGAAATCAGCCATGAGCTGCTGGAAGGCCTTGCGAGACATCATTTGCACATAGTAGTGCAGGGCCCGGTCATACATGAACGAGTCAGGATTCTCAACCCAGCGGACCAGATGTTGCACCAGGACATCAGCCATGGTGCTTCCGCGGCAAGCTTCTGTCCACCACGCCTTAACCATTTCTCGCAGCACGAGAACGCCAGCATTGGCAAAGGCGTTCTCGGAAGCAAGCGTCTCAGAATCGTCAGCAGCAGGGTTGAAAGAGACTGAGTCAGCACCCTCCAATTCATTGATAAGAGATGAAGTCAGTATGGTGTTGATAGCTAGATTTCGAACGTCGAGATCGATGCAAACAGATGAGAATGTCCCTGGATTGTTGACATTTGGCATCTTGACTGTATCAAGGGGCCCAAGAAGATCGTCCTTTTCATATCCAGCATGGTCAGGGCGAGCGCCAGGAGACCACCAAAGCACGACCCCGTTGGCTTGAAGACGTCGTGCATAGGCAATGTCGATCAAGAATCGAGGATCATCACGTTCCAAATTGCACAGAGGAACATCACCGTAGCGCGCCAAAGCTGTCAGGTGCAAAATCCACGATCCAAGACCTAGATAATGACCAACAAGACGCTTGGCAATAACAGACTGCCAACCCAGAGGAGGCAATGAGCTGTCCGCAACATCGTATTTCAAAGGAAGAACTGGGAACTCTCCAAGAATAGGGACATCATGAATAAGTAGCTTGCGCTGAGAGGATTGAATTACCATCATCTGCGGTCGCGGCTCGTCTTTGCGCATCTTCTTGACAACATCGCCGATTTCAAGATGAGCCTTGCGTCGGGTGGTCACTTGCGTGATCTTGATGTGCAGCTTCTCTTGGTAGGTGAAGCAGTCCTGCCAATTCGTACCAGCTGCTTCCTCATGCCGTCTAGCAAGCATTTCGGAATACATTCTGCTGATGTTGGGAAGATCTTGGCCACTATCCTTGCTCTTCTGTAGAATGACCACATGGGCTTGGTCATTAGTGGTTGAGAAGATACCAAAAATCTGCCGTTCGCCAGCCGTAATGTGGGAAATGTAGATATAAGCCAGAGGGGATGTCTCGAGGTACGTCCGTGTTTTGACGGGTCGCTTTAGGCCCGCTAAATCGAAACCTTGCTCAAGACCCTTTCCAAGCACAGCATGTTGTGTTACATCAATGGTACATTGGTTTCCAAGACGCAAGACCGCCCGGATGTTAAGGGGCACTTGCTTCTCGTAAACTCCCTCAACACTAGGATGATTGAAGAGTAGAGAGAATTTTTCACTTTCATTGAAGTAGATATCTTCCGATACAGTCAACTTGAAAAGATGGCTAGATGGATGGCCGTTAGGTAAAGTGTAGTTGACTTGTTCGACTTCACAGCCGTCCACTTCAACATCGGGGAGATCCTTACTCTTGAGGTTGAGGAAGACTTGTCGAGGAACATTGACCTTGAGCGTGTGGATCTTGGCATCAATTAAAACGTAGGCCATGACAATACCAGGGGTCTCGGTTGCTTTGAGGTGCAAGACCTGCCATGTGCTCATGTAGGTAGTGTGAGCCTGTTTCATGAACGTTTGCTGGAGATTGTTGACTGCATGGCCTCTTCTATCACCGAACAGCTGTCGCCGACGGATTCTGGCCTGCTTCTGTAACTTCCACTTCTTCTTTTGGTACATCAAGAAAGCTTCGTAGTTCTCCGAAGCACTTGGCATAACATCCGGAAGTGCAGACATGGGATCAGGGTTCTCAGCCGGCTCAGGAGATTTGCGTTTTTGTGTTGTAGTGGGAGCCTGAGATGAGGCAATGGCTGCGTTAACTTGCTTGGGCTTTAGAAGTTTGCTACCAAAATCTTCCACATCGTCCAGTCGGGCGCCATTGATGTTGGTGATGTCTTCTAGTGGACTTTTCTTGAACAGGTCGGTGAGCTTCTTCTGCTTTAACTTGTCGTCCTTGATGTTGATTCTCCGTTGAAGCCAGTCGGGGTGTGGTACTCGAGGGACTGGATTGCGGACCTTCTGGAGAGCTGCAGGAATGGTGATCAGCTTCTGAATGACAGAGCCTAATCGCTCCAGATAATAATCCCAATCCAACAGTGCACGAGGGTCAGTGTCAGTAGGCTCCTCCTTCAACCACTTTTTCAGATACGTTCGCTTGACAGACTCCTCTGCAGAGAAGATAGCAACCGGGACAGCACGTTCTGTAACAGGCGCATTCTTGGGTCGAGCGCAGATAATAAATTTGCAGTTCAATCCCTTGTCCTTTACCATCTGCTCACCCAGGAAGTCTGCCAGACGCTTGGCAGTGGTGATACTGGTCGATTTCTGGTTTCCGTATTCTTCCAAGGTCTTGGACATGCTTCGATTCTCGGAAATGAGCTCCATCAGCTCCTCATCTGCCAATGTTGTTCCCTTGCTGTGCAAAACATCCAGCCACCGGTTGGCAACCTTGGCGACAGCTCCGTAACAATCAGCCAGCGTTTCTCCTTCGAGAAAGAACTTGAATATCTGTTGCTGGAAGATCTTGATAAGCTTCAGCTCACCACGGCGCTTCACCTCGAAACCTTTCAGTTCAGCAAGACTACCGTCGTCGTTGAAAACGGCATATCGCTTTTTTAGGTTCTTGTCCTCCTCCTTTGACGTGGGCAGAACCATGGCCTTGTATGGACCATCTACCTCGAAGAAAATCGAGTTGTCACTGTGTGTCTCATACTTGAGGGTCTTCTTGTCGACAAGTGTCTGGTATTGATGATTCGTGAACTTGGCATGAACGTGGTGGTTAAGCATTACACAGGGATATGAAATGTTGAGCTTCTTTCCACCTTTAAGTTTGAACGAGAAATTTTCGGGAAATGTCGCAGGAAGCATACACCAAATACCGTCAGTATCCAGTTCCAAAGGTCGTCCAAGTCGTTCAACAAGTTGTCGAGCCATTTGAATAATGTGAGCACCTGTCAAACAAGTAACACCAGCCATTTCGAGTGAGTACCAGCGAGATCCCTTTCTCATGACGTAGCCGTAGAATGAATTCAGAATAACTTTGTGCGCCAGTTGCAGTGAGTCGTACAGAATGATCATCTTCTTTGCAGCATCCACCTCGCTTTGGGCAGCACCGGCAGACTGCAAAGATGATGTCTTTCCTTTCCACACCTTGGCCTTGCCCTTGTAATCATATCGACGATCACGGAAGTCTCGTACAGTGTTGATGTAGAAAGGGTTCTCTCGCTGACAAATGATTGCCTCTCGTACAATAGTTGTAGAATCGTGGATTTTGTGGTAAACCTTCTGAGAATACAGTTGAAGACGTTTTCGCACAAGATTTGCTTGCTCATCCGCGCTCAGATCCTGAAACGTTCGCATGGGAGAACTGGGGTACTTCCCGGGGAACTTTTCGTTCTCGAGTGCGTGCCGAATCATGTTGTATTCGTCTCGTTTCGCAGGGATATATTCACCTCTCCAAGCCCAAGGTAACCTTCTATCACATGTCTTTCCGGGTCGATTGAAATCGCATGCAGCGCAGTCAGACTCTTGAATCATAGAATCAGGCTGTAAACGGTTGGTTGTCATGATGTTGGGATACATGGAGGCGACATCAAGATGGTAGATCAGGGGTTTTTCGTTACGATTTGGTGTTTCCTTGAGCTTATTCAATCTCTCGACGATCTGAGCTTTGACTTCGTCGTAGTTCTCAACGTCGTCAAAATCCTTTTTCTCTTCCACCATAATTACGAACTTCAGGGCTGCATCAAGATCATCCAGAAGCTCGTCAATAGCTCCGGGGTCAACAGCAAAGTCCACAGGGATATCGGCTCGAAATACTCCTGCTTCGATACTTTCGACGTGACCACCAACGTATGTTTCCGAGTCGAGCAGATGTCCATCCCAGAAGGCTTCCTTCGGTGTAATGTACTTGTTTGGGAGCACGATTTCTCTTTGGTATGCTTGCACCATCAGCAGCATCTCGCACAGAGTACCAGTTCCCTTTCTCAATACTTCATCACCGCTCAACGGCAGAATTGTACAGAGAGAGAAAATAAAGGGGTGGACATATTTCATGTAAAGGTAGTATGTTGCAACGGCATCGGAAACTGAGTATTCGGCGAGCGTTTGTGGTCGTTCAGTCGCATACGGTGTCATTAGCTCAGGATCGAGCTCGTCTGGGTCGTATCCAAGCTTTGCAACTGTGACAGCTTTCAGGCCACGAGAACCTTGGGGAAGATATGAATCTCGGTTGACCCAATGGAAACAGTCCATGTGCACGCTGTAGTTACACTTGTACTGATCTTCGCTGTTCTTCTTCCACCCGATCTCTTGGTACATATCGATTCCATTGATACTGGCTCGTGCTTCCACAAAAGGCCAATCGAAAAAGTCACCGTTGTAAGTCGCAATGACGGTAGGTCGCGCCTCTTTGATGTGGAGGAAGAATCTCTCAATCACAGCTTTTTCATTAGGTTCATTGAAAATCATAAAGGGACCTGGGTATTCTGGTTTAGGTGTGTAGTCGAAGTCGCCAATGTCTTCTGAAAGAATTTGTCGATTTGTAATTAAGAACCCTTGGCCATCGATCATGTATGAAATCATGATAATCTGATCGGTGGCAGCATCAGGGAATTTGAGAGGTAGCTTTGATGTTTCAATATCATAAGCCATCACTACAGGTTCCGCCGGCAACGATCTCTCTTCGTTGGGGAAGACTTTGGTGACGCCATGTTGAGCTTCAACAAAGTACCATTTTCCGGCTCGTATATCTGTATGCCCTTGTAAGCAGGTGGTTGATAGATACGAAGGCACAATAAAGGACGAATAAGAAGCAACAATCAGGGCAATGGTGAATAGTGGTCTCATGGCCTTTGAGGCTCTGAAGTAGCAAATACTTGGTTGCAAACATCATGTAAAGCTTGTGGGAAAGGAGCTGGCGAGCAAATGAGAAACTTACCCAAATCTATCATTACTCGTACATGGTATGGAACATCGTATTCTCTTATATCGACAATAAAGTCGCTCGCATCGGAAAGTGCACTGTTCATGTTTCTGTCGTCGTCTCGTGAATCATCAAAAAGGTCGAAGTCGCCGTTCCCACTTCTGCTTCTTGTTAGCTTGGTTGTGCAGATTTTGAGGGGAGCACTTACGTTGCAACTTCGGCGTAAGCATCCATAGCATTCATATTCTTCTTGTTCTTTTCCGCAATAGGCATGATGTCTTTCCTCGCAGCCATGAGGTCGCTGACATTGGCAAACCTTAGCTCAAGGAATGTCCTTCGATAGCCGAGCAAGTGATTAGGCATGTTGAGATCATCCTTCTCAACTCGTCGAATCGACTTGACGACGCCACCTCCAGCAACTCTCTTGACCCATTCCTCAACCTCGGATTCATGGCCCTTCTTGGCGGCAATCAAGAAGTAGGGATCGAATTCTACAGTGGCCTTGAAGGTCGAGCCATCTTCTTCGATGAAGTAACAGTCGACAGCAGCTCGACCACCTGGTATCCGTTCGTCTTCGATCGATGTGGGTTGAATGTTGACTAGCCATCCTTCTCTCTTCTTTCCGCTCTCATAACGTGCAAAGCCCATGTTCTCGTCGATGCTGTGTGCCAACCGTGTTCGCTCCCATTTCTCGTCTGCCGACGTGGCCTCGTTTCTCGACGAGGCCGCGAATGTGCGTGTACGGCTACCATGGTAGGCAACTTTTCCTCCTCGTCGGAAGCCCTTTTGAGGGCGACGAAGGCTTGTGTTAGGCATTGGGAGTGTTCTGGGGGAGAATCTCCCCGAAAGGAGGGTAGTTTAACGGGCCGTTGACGATATGAAGAGGTAAATAGTCAGCATGTAGAGAAGTTAATGGCAGAATAGAAGTCAGAAAGAAAGGAGAAAAAGTAATCGAAGAAAAAAGTTGACTGAAAAGTCAACAATGAGCGGAGCGTATCTGTGGGAACAAGTAAATGAAGGGTGTCCCTTAAGCCTTGACCGAGATTGGATAAATTGGCATTGACAGCGTGAGACGCGTTTAGACGCGCCCTCGCGACGCGACTGCACCCACTTAAGTTTAATGGGCATTCAACGGAGCAACGACACGACGGCGGGTGCACGGGCCATCAAAAGACCCCGGTACAAGCCTTGCTTGTCAAGCGTCATTGGCCTTGTCCCACGTGCTTCTGTAGAAAGTCAACTTTTGGCTGTGCCAATTTGTTCATGATACTAATTGCGTCGCAATTATAGCCGGGAATGGCTTCAAATCCACAGGATGGGCAACCGGGACCCGGCGACAAGACTCTACATGTCTGGTCGAAGCCCATAGAGAAAAATGAAGCTGCTGCTGCCACTGGCGAAAATGGTGCGACATCGACGAATAACCGACCGACTATTTCAGAGGCTGTTTCTATGATCAAGAAGGACGACTTTGCAAATGTTGCGAATACTCCATGTGCACGACAAGGCTTTATCACAGGAATTGCATCCGGGGCTGGTGTGGGAGGATTGAGGTTCGTCCTCCGAGGTGAGTCTGCTATGATGAATGTTCCAGCATAGGACACGGGCTAAAAGAAGTGCAGGAAACCCTAGCAGCGCAGCGAACTGGGCCGTTGGTGTCTTTGTACTTGGAAGCATGGCATCCTACGAATGGTGTCAATACCTACGCCGTGAGGAACGTCGACAGATGAAGCGGCATATCGAAGTGGTGTCGGAGAATAGAAGGGAGCAGGCAAGGAAGATACAAGAGGCAAGACGGGAGCACGACAAGCTGGAGGCTGACAAGAAGACGGCGGAAAAGCCATGGTACAAGGTGTGGTGACCATCAGGTTGGGCCCTTTGCTTCTGTCATGCACTATCTGTGTGTAAGAGTATACATCTCGAGCATTGGGTATAAATTGTACATTAAATCCCAAATGTAAAAACACAAACTTAGATGATATGACAAGTAATGAAGTGTTTGCATGAAATCGGTACCAAATCGTACTGATGTGTGATCTCTTGAAGACCAGGGTATAAAAGCGGCTTGTTGATCCTTTCAACACCCACCAAACGTAAGACACCAAGAAGTCATCATAACAATGTGTGTCAGGACTCGAGACGCCGCTTTCTTTAACTAAAAATGAAAAAAACGCCAGCGTAATCATCAAAATGTCTATGCCGCCCTGAGCGTCCAACCCCGCCTGTCCCCAAGCCTGGTACGTGCCAAATAATCTCATTATCCTGTAGTGATAGCAATAGTTGAAGCCTCCGTTTCCGTGAACCTGACCTTCCTTGGCGGTGATTGCTCCTCTGATCTTCCGAACTTGACTCCCGAACCATGGCCTCGTCGTTGATTCCGCCGGGACCGTGCCTCGCTCTCCTCTCGTTTTCGATACTCTGCCATTTGCTGCCTCCGCTTCAAGGCACGCGCTTGCGCAAGAGCTGGTGTTGGTTTAAATCCGATGCCATTGATTCCAATACCGTCATCATCCTCATCGTCAGGATCGTAGATAGTGATTTCGTCTTCGTGCCACGTCAGTGCGGCTCTCACTGGGTCGACTATCCGGACCTCCTCCTCGTCTGGGTCATCAAAGGGCCGCCTGGATGGACGTTTCATGCGGAGGGGCGGAGATCCGGTTCTCTTCTTGACCCTTGATTTCGACTCAGATAGTCTGCTGATAGATGGGCACGCATGGTGCAAGCTTCCATGAGCTTGTTTTTGAGTTTGATGTGGTCGTGGCTCTTCTTGCATATGAATTTCTGGGGGTTGCGGTAGTTCGTTAGAGGGCAACACAGACTTCCCATCTAGGTCGACAATTTCTTGGACAGTCGGGGTCGTATCTGCCTCACTCATGATCTCATCAGGCCGCTGGCGCTTCCTCATAGACTCGTCCTCGGCCATGAGGTTATCGCTGCCTTCACTGCTGACTGTTGCCCCGCCCCCACTTTCCAACGCAAGGCCGCGGAACCTGTGGGCAAGGACCCTTGATCGTGAGCTATCGCTGCCATCTTCTGTGTCTTCTGAAGCTGGAGCTGAAGATGAGGGGACGAAGGATGATAGAGGGTCATGCACAAAGGTGAATTTTATTGGCGGTGCCCAAGTTTCTTCTCCGCGCTTGCGTTTTGGGGTGCTAGAAGTGTTTGCTGACGCGGTAGCCATGGCCATTATTCATTGCTTGAGAAATGAAAGGCGGGTTGGGTTCAGAATCTAGTATCGTCGAGTCCAAAGCCGAGGAGTTTAGCTGAGTGAGACACTTTACTAGCAAGGAAGGATCTCCAGTTTGAGAAGGTCGAGGTCGAGTCGATGGCACTTGAGCTTTGGGTTTGGTTGCGCAAGCCCGCTTGCTGCTTGTTGTTACCTTACTTAACTTACCTCACTAGTGGACCAAAAAAGGAAGTACGAGGGAATGTGACATGAGGTTAGGCACAGTATTCCAATAGGACCTCTAACTTCGTGTTTAAAAAATGATAGGTAATGATGATATTACTGTATGGACTGGGTGACTAGAAGTACAAAGCCAGTTGGGTTGCAGAAAAATCGAGATTAAGGTAAGGGTGTCATAAAGGTTAGGATAATTTACCTTGCGTTTTATGGTCTAAATGCCTAATTATTTATGTCAACAGGCTCTAGTGTCTTGGTTATTTTCTGGATCACCTGAAAGCCAGGTCGGTCTGAAAGAGCCTCGTGATTAACCCGCAAATTCAGCGTCACATTTCGGACTTTCGGGTCACGCTCGATCTGGTTGGACCATCATCGTATCGCAGATCTGCCGCTTATCGCCGTGTCTCAGATGTTTACGGCATCAAAATAGTGACATGGCCAGCTTGTGTAAAAATAAAATTAATATATACAGTTGCTTTCTATAACTTGATACTATGTAAGGACAAACTGGCTACACCCAAGTAATGGAATGCCGGATGCGGCATAGTGTAGAACTCCCCCAAACACATACCCCAACGCCATTGTTTCCCCATATCAAACCACCTCAACACCACTAATGCCAGATCTCAGGCCACCGCATCCATTCCTTTGTGGCTTTGCGTGCCCAGTCTGGCAAAGGGGTATTTGAATAACAGTGCTATCGCTCCTCGCTAAATTTGATGTAGATGAAAAATCTTGGAACGGATGATCGCCATTTGAACAGCCTTGACAAAGACAATCCTGACCAAACCTGTTGGTCTGTTGGCAGCGTAATATAAGATGTTGAATTTTATACGTTGTGGATGGCCTGCACTGCGTCAGATAATATACATCGTTGGCAAAAAAGTGTAAAAACTTACTCGAAGCATTTTCGACCTTGCGCCGACGGTATCAATGCCCAGTTGCTGCAAGTCCTCATCTGCTAGACGCGATACTTGGGCTGGAGACATGCCCGTCAAGCACCTTTCATACTTGTGCAGCCTCAAAGCTCGAAGCCATTTGGCAACCCATCGAGGATCCTGTGAGTTGTGTGGAAACACCGGCATAATCCATTTTGGCTTTCCTGGGGGTTGAATAATGAGTTCTTCTTGTTGCCTCCATAGCTCTCGCTTGCGGTCCTTGAGTGCTTGGATCATGGGCTCGATTTCTCTCAGACTTGGTAGTTCAGCGATAGAGTGGAGGGCAGACGATCGTTCATTGTCGTCCAGCACCGAGAACCACGTTCTGATAATGCCCATCTCATCTCCAATTTTTCCGGTTTCTCTTACAGGAGATGAGGAATAGCGATGGAAGGAAAGTGAAGCAGAACTTGAAGTTGGCGATCCCGAGTAAGAACTCGATAGACTGGAAGAGTATGAAGACATGATGCTAAGACCTGCTGCGTATAATTCGTAACTGCGAGAATTCTGATGAAATTTAAAGACAAAAACAAGAGGATACTTCGCTTTCAAATATTGTATTTGACTTGTAAAGCACTGACGAAGCTCGCAACAGTCTTGTATGTGTGGATTAATCTGTGGCGTGGTCGATCTGACGGCGACCGGGGCCGCTTGGAAATAAATCACCTCAGGTCATAAGTTGGTTGGAGCTGGATTGAGCATGTATTTATTAAGGCACTCCCCCAGATGTGAAAAGGCCACCATTCTCGTCTCAGGCCGCCCTGACTTTTGCAACCAACGTTCGATCGCCTATGTAATCACAGATCCATTCCGGGCCTTCTGGTACGGCACCTCAACAATTTCGACCAACTCACTCGTGATGGTGGCAAGATGTTCATAGATACAAAGACCATATCTTTCTTTTATTCCATCATGGATGTTCTATGTGGGAATTTCTTGAATTTGTGTGATGAGAAAGATATGAGCAAGTTATTTGCCTTGGTGCTACTCCACTTCTACTCATACACAAATGCCGGCCGCGACCTCAGATAGTCACCCTGGTCAAGTACAACATCGTGCAGATTCAGTATTACCTTGCCCTGTCTATCTGTTTGGGTAAAGCACTACTACCTGAAACATGGTGCCTTCAACGCTGAGGCTGAACTTGGTCCCAGCTCAGATGTGATACAAGTCTTACAAGTGGAGGGGCATCACCAAAATTAACTGTTAGCAGCCACTTTTATCAACAATAGAGCTCAACCTGGTTGGCCAGACGTCTTTGATGTTGTTCATTATCATCATCCTGGCGAGTCATCTAGCAACACATTATATGTTATCGCATAATAGTCGAGGCATTATGCCACCCTGCACCCTTCCTTATGAATCCGATCGAAATGACCTGTGTTGTTGGTTGTTTGGCTGGGTTCGGAGTGAGTTTCTGATGATATGATTTGAATACGTTTTCCGGTGGTTGATTATGCCATAGGACCTTCTCGCCACATTTAAGAAAAGCATGTTGTAAATGGTCAAAACATCCTATGGTGTGTTTGATCATGCCAAAAAAAAAAAAAAAAAAAAACAGCAGGTTATAACCAAGACGCTCTCCAGGGCGACGTGAAACTCCAATCACGGGCACCATCATTGAACTCGTATCGCTGGATAAATTCAACATAAAAGGGCTTTTACGGGTATCACTAAACAGATCCATCATGAAACGCATATATTCTCAACGCTCCATCCGAACAATCCACTGACATCTAACCACAACAAACTGTCGTCTCCTCGATTCCCTTGGCCTTATCCTCAGGACCATTCAATCCCTCAAGATCGATTCTCACAACCAACCAGTCACAGAAGAATTTGCCCAAACCACTACCAATGAATATACAGATGATGACATAGCCATTGAAGTACATAGCCAACAACATAATGATGTAGGCGCCGCCAAAGGTAACAGCGTGAATGAATGCGCGGATGAGTTGCTGGAGAGGTGAAGCGCGGTATGTGAGTGTCTGGCGTGTAGAGACAACAGCACCTGTGCAACCTTGGGCAGTAAGAGCAACACTGTGAGTTGAGGCTTGACGTTGGAAACCGCGCTGAAGAAGAGCATCGTATTCTTTGCCCATACGGCGGAAGAACTCGACGAGGATGACGAGGAGAATAACGCCGATACAAGTAGCGGCCATCATGCCTTGGTTCTTTATTTGCCATGATGAAGCGAGGAAGCATGCGTCAATTGTGTTCCAATTCCACAGCATCTGAGATTCGTTAGATAATGGTAAACTGGGCGTTTGATAGAGCTTCTTACATCCACCTTGCAGGCAGTGCCGCTACCGCCCATACTTCCGTGATCCATTGTGAGTAATGATATGGATGTTGTCACTTGAGTTGTAAATGTAGTGGTGATGGACGATAAACCAAACTCGGGCTGTTACGATATGATGTTCTGAGCCGGAGAGTGGCAGGTTGAGGAGATAAGTACGGCAAATATCAAAGAGTTGAGGTTCCACTGAGAATGATTGCGCTGGTTACAATACTCGTGAGACCACCGGAGAATTAAGAAGCGATATATAAGCGCAGAAATAAGGTCAAAGTTTAAGGTTCCGCTGCAGGATGAGAGAGATATTAATAAGGAGATATTATTCTATCACTATAATCCGCAGTAATACCCAAATCTAGAGCCGGAAACCCTCGAATTCCGGTCATATCCCAAGATTGGCCGAGCTCCGGTGGATTCCTCCAGTGGAGTCGGGTGTTCCGGCGGCCCCACTATCGATTGAAGATCCCGGTAAAACGTGCTCATTCCTGCTCAATTCGCCTTGACTACTATATTTCCCTTCTTTCTCAGGGTATCATTTCTTCATCAGGGTGGTTCTGGCCAATGCTTAAGAGGGCGTTTTGAGCAAGTAATCAGGAAACAATTACCCGATATGGTCTGGCTCCCGGCGCCAAGCCGACCTTATTATCACCTCGTACCCGATTATCTCAGACTTCAAACATGCTCATGGTCAAAGTCGTGGCGGCGGTTGGCTCTTTGGTGGAGACTCGGCCTACGGGCTGATTCTTATTTGTATCTAATGGCATCACGTCCTTTACTCGCCTACTCCGTAACCAGTCTTGACACTTATTAGTTCATCTCATCTCTTGGTTCTGGATGTGACTTAACTTCAGATCGTCCTCTACTTGATCTGTTGTCTCGTGAGTATACGAGAAGACCAATTGCGCCTTTATATATCTTTGCTGTCTCTCACATACCGGCACAATAATCGCAGCCATCACGATGGAGTCCCTCAACGAGCTGAATGCTCGCCACATCCAAAACATGAGCGAAGCCAAAACTCTAGAACCTCACTGGGGATATGCTGATCGCGCTCTTCCTTGTACAAACGACAAAGGTTCTTGCGAGTATCTCGATCTTGTTTATTACGCCCACGATCTGGGCATGCTCTACTCCGGAATTATTTGGGCTACTATTCTCGCCATCTTCTTCTTATGGGGTATTCTTCGATATGTCGGCAAGCCCTCATCACCAGCTATTGCTCTTGGAGCGAGCTCCAAGGCCGGTCTTACCAAGGTTCGCAACAGTTTCAGTTCCTTTACACGCCAATATCTCCTCCCAGATGCTTGCCGTACTATCTTTGGTCGAACCACTCGCTTCCAAGTTGCTGTCATGCTCTCGCTCGTTGGATATCTCACCGTCTGGAGCTTTGTCGGTATGACTTATGAGAAATGGGTCACTCCTGTTAAAAACATGCCTGGAGTCTACAACACTCGAACTACTCTTGGCCCCTGGTCTGATCGAATTGGCATCCTGGCATATGCCCTTACGCCTCTGTCTGTTTTGCTGGCCAGCAGAGAATCGGTCCTTTCTCTCATCACCGGTGTACCCTACCAGAGCTTCATGTTTCTTCATCGCTGGTTGGGCTACCTCATTTTCCTGCAGGGTTCCCTTCACACCATAGCCTGGTGTATTGTTGAGATAAAATTGTACCAGCCTCAGCCTTCGGTTGGCGCCGCGTGGATTGTTCAGGAGTACATGGTCTGGGGTCTTGTTGCCATGATTTTGTTGTTCCTCATGTTCATCGGTAGCACTCCCTGGGGAATCCGAGCAACAGGCTACGAATTCTTCCGCAAGTCCCACTATGTCCTCGCCATGGTTTACATTGGTGCCTGCTGGGGCCACTGGAAGCAGCTCAAGTGCTTCTTGCTCCCGTCCCTCCTGTTCTGGCTCGCTGATCGAGGATTCCGACTTCTTCGAACTGCTTACCTGCATTATCACCATCTCCCCTCCGGTAACATGGGTTTTCAGGCTGCGGAAGCTGTTATCACCCGGTTCCCAGACCCCGAGCACGGCGACATTCTGCGACTGGACCTTGAGAACGACCAGGACCCTTGGCAGATTGGCCAGCACTACTTTCTCTGTTTCACCGAAAGCAGCATTTGGCAATCTCATCCCTTTACGCCTATCAGTGCTCCTATCGTAGAGAAGGGCCTTGTGAAGCACTCGTACATCATGCGCGCCAAGCAAGGTGAAACCAAGAAGATGGCTGAACTGGCTGCTAAGAAGTTCCAGAGCTCTGAAAAAGCTACCACATCTGTAATTCTCACCGGCGCCTATGGTGAGGCCACAATGGATCATGTTGCACCCGATACCAACATTGTCTGCGTAGCAGGTGGTACTGGTATCGCCTATGTGCTCCCTGTCCTCCTCGAACTAGCACGATCGCCCATCTCCCGAGACCGTAAGATTGAGCTCATCTGGGCCATCCGCCACGCTGTCGACGCTGAATGGATTCAAGAGGAGATGGATCTTTTGCAACAGGCCCGAAAGGCTCTCAACCTTAAGATCCGGGTCTACGCGACACGAGACTCCAGCAGCGGTTCTCAGCTTCAAGTGGATGATGAAAAGGATGTCACAGATACTACCAAGCCAGTTGGCTCATCATCATCGTCAGACGTGATAGAGGAGGGCTGTGCTTGCGGCACTGATGTCCCTGTTGCTAAGATCGGAAACGGCACTGTTGACGAGGACCGACATCCTAACCTCCCTAAGCTCATCAACGACTTTGTGAGCAACACCATCACTGGTCCCACGACAGTCTTTGCCAGTGGCCCTGGCGGAATGATCAGCGACCTCCGTACGATTGTGGCTGGGTGCAACTCCGGCAGTAAGGTTTGGAAGGGCAACGAGCGATTCGATGTCAAGCTTGTGTGTGACGATCGTCTGGAGTGGTAGAGTGTCTGTTGGACGAGGAATGAACTACTAGCTGGAATTTTGTGTTTTGGAACATTGAGATACCACCCGCGTCTAGCGACTTTCATTTTAGATGGCGTTATCAGGGATAGAAAAGAGTTGAAAGTGTAGTTTTCGTATATATCGTCAACGTATATAAAAGATGCATGAACAGCATCGTAGAACTTAAATATGGCCTGTGCCCTTTAGATTCTAGCCTATTGTGGTACTGGCTTGAGATGAGTTGAGTTTCAGTTCACTTACACAGCTAATAACACCACAAGCCATGACTGTGGAATCTGTGGACCTGGCTCCATCACCATGTGTACTCTAGGTAACTTGGCCCTGTTGGCGGTACATTCAACTCCTGCATAGTATTGCAACCATACGTAGTAACTCATACAAGTGAATAGTCCTACTGCACACTTCTTCAAAGTTTTAAGCCTCATTCATGCCTTGATTCAATATCAACTGCCACACAAGCCAGCTACAGGCAAACAACTCGCTACCTTACCTACAACCGCACCATTCAGTACGTGCATTATGGAGCACCCATGACACACCCCGCACTCAAGTCACCACACACTCGGTCAAAGCTGGCCGAGTACCGCCGTCGTCATGTCGTGGGATTCTCATTCTTGCATATTTGCCTTGAAAAGACCCCGCGGCTCATGACCCCATTCTCATTGGCAGTTTAGCCTGAAGTGTCATGATGGGTCCCCTAGCTATCGCATTTATCCCATATGTGCGGTCTGATGTTATGTTGCAGACACAACCAAAGAGATAAAATTGACCGCATCTCAGATCAGTTTATATCCGTTTAGTGTTTATTTGTTCTTTTCGATTATCCTTGGCTCTGTTAACATAATATAAATACCAGTCAAGACCCCTTCCATATCAACACATCATCATTAATACTCTACCACCCCGCATAAAAGACAAAGTGAGATCATCATTATCATTATGGCCAACGCTTCCATTTCTTTCCTGCCTCTCGGCGCAATTATTCAGTCATTCGTCGTCAACGGTGTCAACATTGTTCAGGGCTTCCCTACGCAAGAAGACTATGAGAAGCACAATTCTCCCTACTTTGGCGTGACTGTCGGACGTGTCGCCAACCGTATCAAGGGTGCTCGCATCGACAGCCTCAATGGCAAGGAGGTCTCCCTTGCTGCCAACGACGGACAGAACCACCTTCATGGTGGCAAGGTTGGCTGGAGCAGCCGTGTCTGGGACGGCCCCAAGCCTGTTGGCATCCGTCAAGTTCCAGGTGTAGAGGGCGTTGAGGGCGGCGAGAGCGTTGCCTTTAAGCTCATCAGTGAAGATGGCGATGAGGGATACCCTGGTACCGTTGAGGTCACTGTTACGTACACAACGGGCACACAAAAGGTTGACGGCAAAGACGTCACCATTCTCGCCATGGAATACGAGGCCAAGCTCGTCGGTGGTGCTGATGAGACCGTCATCAACATGACCAACCACTCCTACTTCAACCCTAGCGGAAAGGAGACCATCGCCGGCACAGATATTACCCTTCCTACAGCCAGCTACCTCGCTGTCGGCAACGATCTCATCCCCACGGGCAAGATTGAGTCCTTTCCCGGCGTTACTGCCAATGAGACCTTCAATCTTGGTCCCCAGGAGCCCAGCATTGACCACTGCTTCGTCCTCAACAAAGACCCTTCCTCTGTGCCCCTTGACACTCGCAGCCAGCCCCTCAACCTTAACGTCAAGGCTCATCACGCTGGCTCCGGTGTTAACCTCGAGGTCTATAGCACTGAGCCTACTTTCCAGATATATACTGGTTCTGGCATCAACGTGCCCGCTGTCAACGGTCTGCCTGCCCGCGGAGCTCGTGCTGGTTTCTGCTGTGAGCCTGCTCGTTACGTCAATGCCGCCAATGTACCTGAGTGGAAGAATCAGGTCCTTCTCAAGAAGGGCGACACATACGGCGCCAGAACCGTGTACAAGGCCTGGGCCGATTAAGTTGGATAGCCGTCTAAAGATAATGAATATCAGTTGGATAATGGCTATTTCTTAACGCCTAGCTATTATAAGACAATTGGAAAGTAAAATCAAAGCATTGCCGTTCCCTAGACCCTGTGTTGTACAAATTTTCTCGTGACGTATGCCGTCGTCCCTAAATTACATACCGCCCAGCCATGAACGGAAGAGTCATAAGCGTAGAATGCCACACACATAGATCTTACTCAGAATCGCTGTCTTCATCGCCCAGAAACGCCAGATCCGCCCTTGCTCTCTTACGTCTTGCGGCATAAGTGTCCTCTTCGTCGTCATCATTCTCATCACCGTCGTTCTCCTCGGCGTCACTACCGCCACTCTCAACGATCTTGGCGCTCTTGCTTTTGCTTCGACTTGCACGACCGCGTCCTTCTACACCCCAGAGGGCACTCATCTCCTGTGCAGACTCAACTTCGGCCAGAAGTTCCCGCCTCTCCTTGATTTCACGGGCCTTTGCTTCCGAAAAGCGGCCGTCCATTCCAATGTCGGTCAACATCTTCTTAAGGTGTCGAATCTTTGCTTTGGCATCATCGCCGTATTTCTTCAGTTCGTTGTGCCAAAGCTTTCGAACACCGCATTTCGTAAGTTGACCCTGCAGTCTTTTGATTTCCTCGGTATTGGGGTCATCAGATGTAGTGGGCTTCTTGGTAGCGGCCTTGGGTGCCTTTGCTGGCTTGCTCCCCGCTTCCTTCTTTTCCTTCTTGCGCTTGGGCTTCACTGGTTCATCAATGACATCTGAATATTCCTCTTCCTCGTCAACAGCTGGCTTTCTCTCGTCTCGTTTGGATACATTTCCCTCATCGTCTGAGTCTTGTGGTTTTGTTGGAGTAGTTGCCTTGTCACTAGTCGGTTTGCCATTCTCATCCTCATCGTCCTCTTGCACGGGTGCTTCGGTATCAGAATGAATAACGTCGCTTTCATCATCTTTATCGGACTCAACTATCTTAGCCTTTCGTTTTGGCGCAGCCTTCTTTGGCACCACCCGTTTACGTTTCTTCTGGGGTTTCTCCTCTTCGCTGAATTCGCTCAATTCGCTGAGGTCACTTGACTCACTGGGCTTAGACTCGAGATCAGACTCTTCCACCTTCTTGGAGACTTTTTTTGACTTTGGTTTGGGCTTTGGTTTTGGTTTTGGTGCGCGCTTCTGGCGCTTGGGCTTTGGTTCTGGAGATTCGACATCTGGAGAAGAACGTTTCAGGCCAGCACTCTTCTCATCCTCTCCATCCGAGCCAGCTCCATTCTTGTTGTCTGGAACCCATCCCTCCATGAGTTTCTCCTAGATCTTATGTAAGTTTGTGAAGTGACACCGCAATTGTGAGTAAAACATACCGCTCGCTCTTTTATCAGAGCTTTGCTTTTCTGCTTCCACTCTTGACTCAATAGAAAGCCTTCTTCAAGGCCGAGATTCTCTTCGGCCTGTTTGCGAACTTTGTTTACTGAGGTCTCATCTGGCGAAGCTTGATAGACTTGGTAAGTGGTATCAAGTAGTACCTTTTCGATTTCATCATCTGAAGGCGTCATGGTTGAGTTTACTCAGGGATGCTATCGGAAGATGAACAAGTCTTTGTCGAGGTTGATAAAATTATGATTTGATAGTTCGAAGCACTTTATCAAAACAGACAAGTCGAGTGAGTGTTCGGTTTGAGTCGCGTTCAGACGCGACAGGCCGAGTGAGCTTGGACGTTTTTGTGGAGATTTCCGCCTGGCGGGGAGGAGCTTCGACCAATGGATGGCAGCACTTTCTTGCCATGAAGACTCCATTCCTGTCATTCGAGGTTGTTACACTCACGAACACAAATGTCAATGTTACTCTATAATGTGAGGTATACAATGGCTTGTTATTAGGATGCTATTTAAATAGTGGCTTATCCTAAATCGATACAATCTCGATAAGTGGCTATACCGAGTCCTTATCCATGCCAAGGTTGGCCTATTAGCAATCTGAGTGGAGCGTGGCGAGTAGCGGCGCCTTTAACACCCAGGCATTCATGGTAGATTTCTCTCAATCATCTTACACCATTACCACAATCGATTCACGATGTCAGCTTCACTAGCGCCAGAATGCAATGAGCTTAAGGAGTATGTCTAGATTGAATTATTAACATTAAGCTTCAGTTTTGCTCATCTTTCTAGGCGATACGATACGTGCTTCTTAAAATGGTACAGCGAGAGTATGTCTTCTAAACTTGATTGTGGCACTCGGCTAACAATATACAGAATACCTTCGAGGCCAGGAAAAGGACAACAAAGAATGTGCAGATATGTTCAAAGAATATCAAAATTGTCTCAAGGTAAGCTTTGTCTAAACTTGAAGGTTTCTTATTGTTTATAACGAGCCATAGGTTGCTCTGAAGGATCGAGGTGTGGACAAGCTGGTTGAAGAGGCTCGAGAAGAAAACAAGGAGAATGATTTGAAACACCTAGGGACGAAAAGTTTGTCATTCTTCCTCTGCCCACAGATATACTGCGACTTTCTAACATGGCTTCTAGAATAAATTATATCACATAATGGCAGGCATGGCGTTCCGGTGATCTAGAAGATGGCGGTGTTTTCAGGCTTTGGGCGAATAAGAGTTTGAGATACGCTTCATACTTGTAAATTTCACTACTCTACGCCATATGACTAACTATACTCATTTCTCTTAAATACATTCTCGCCTCCCTCCATGAACATCATGAACATCATTATCTCTACACTTGCCCAGCCCACCTTGCCTATCGCCATCACCATTTAACGTGCGGAATGGAACCGCCTACACGTGATCTTAAATCGACGGGTGGCCCACAGCTTGACGTTGCTCTCTAGGGACAGCACAACGCCAAGGGGAGCCAATCAACTCAATCTTTCTGCATTGATCTGTCCGGCAATAAGTAGGTACCCTGGGGTTCTGTAACTTCACTTGAAGTCCCATTTTATTAGTTTTGGTGTAGCTCAAGATCACTAAACCTTTTCTGTATCAAAAAGGACATCCTCATAAACCTGCGGTCAACCTTCGCTTCATCCCGCCAGCAAACCCACTTACGACAGCTTGGCATAGGTTCTATCTCTTCTAAGCTTTCACCACAGGACGGCATGTACTGCCACGAGGAATAGCGCTTCTATGCACCCCTTTTCTATTCTGACCCTCGGCATATTCGTCGCTGGCTACATCACTGCCCGTTGGGATCTGGTCACTCGCCTCTATGAACTTGCCATTTTCGCCTGGGAAAACGGTGTTGTCGTGAGCTTCCTAAGCCCCTCCTTTCAAGCGCAGACTGTATGTAGGACTAACACACAACTCGATATAGACGCGCGCAACAAAAGCCTTTGCTGCATTATCTGTCCTCTTCCTTGCCATTTGCGCCCCGACCGTCTTACTAGCCAGAAAAGAAACGAATCTGGTACGCTCGATACCAACATCCGAAGCCGCTGACAATGGCTAACAGGATGCCTTCAGCATCCAAGAGGAACAGGAACGGGTGTATCTGCAAGGGAACAACTGAGGAGACGCGGATCTTTTTAAGACTACCATCCTGGTCAACATAGTTGCTTGTCATGGTAGAGCATGATGGGCTGATGAGAGTGTTCTGGCCGACGGACATTCGCAAGTCCGATCGTCCCGGGGTTGTGGTGGGATGGCGCAATTCTATACTGGATGTATTTGTTGTGGCTATCCTTGAAGATGTTGATGTTGGTTTGGGCACATTGCGAGATGACTTCAGGGATATGCTAACTGTTCCAAGGCACGAAATACGGAGTTCCATCTCAAGGCCGGGACCTTCTTTCGCAGCGAACTTTACCCGGCCAGCCAGATCACCGACATGTGTGGTCATAGCTCTATGCATGTCCTTGGCCTCTCCAATGCCACCGATACAGCCGCAGCAGATCCTTCTTGGTTCTGTGCGACAACGAGCTCGAACCCCAGGGAACCAAAGATCACATGCGCCAAGGCCGTCAGTGTACAACTCATCCTCTACGATCGACCTCAACCTCAGGGCATGCAATATGTATCACTGAATCCAATTGCTCTAGCGCTTGGTCATGATGGCTCACTGTTGGGTGACACGACGGTATCAGAGGGAGAACAAGAGACCCGAGAACGTCAAAGGAAAGAGGAGAAGCGCAAGCTAGTCGAGAAGCTCAAGCAGCATACGATCTTCAAGCGAGTTCCTTCTGCACGCGACAGAGCCCTGCCTAAAATCATCAACCAAATAAACTGGTCGTGGGAACTTGAGAAGACGCTGCAAAAGAATGTGGGGCGGCTGGGATCAAGACCACGACGCAGCCTTAGTGTGTCTGAGAGGGTTGTTGAGACAGCATCGACGATGCGAAACTATGTCATCCTCCAGTTATGGACATGGTTTACGCTTTATCTTTTCCCTACCATACGCAAGGCCTTTGTTCTCGTTCTTATGGGACACCGCGTCGTGGCAGAGATGCTGCTCTTGCTACTCGAATTCCGGGCCAAACCTGGCTACGCGGCTCTGAAAGATATATCGGCTACAGCACAGCAAGTTGAGATACGACTGCAACAGTTTTGCTATTGGCCGATGCAGTACATGACGCTGCGACAACGGAAGAACAACTGGGCTAGTGTTACAACTAGCCACCCAGACTATATTCGATTTTATAATAGCTTGTGGCTCGTTGCTAACGATGTCATCATCGGTATTGCCCTAGGCTCATACATCATTGAGAATGCAGACTGGGTTGCTGAGCAGATTGGGGACTTGCTCAAGACCTACACGGTGGATGCACTTCAAAGCAGTATCTCGTGGTTGATGGGCTGGCCAGCTGGTCTGAAGCTCAATGGCGAATTAGCAGCCTTTTTGGGGGACTTATTCCTCTGGGTCATCGATTACTGGTCCAGTAAGTCTTCGTAACGCGTTCACCCAGAGCCCGACTAACGATTATAGGCTGCATCGAGACTTTAACGCCAGCTTTGCCCCAAATGGTGTGGTTCATAGGATTCTCCTCCTTTGCTGGAGCCAGCATGCCAATCGCCATGTTCTCAGACATGCTTTCCACGTTGACAATTCATATTTATTCGTTCTACCTAGCATCTGGGCGGATATACCACTGGCAACTTACGATCCTGCAATCCCTTTTCCATCTTTTCCGCGGCAAGAAACACAACGTTCTTCGCAATCGTATCGATTCTTGTGACTATGATTTGGATCAACTTCTCGTTGGCACTATCCTCTTCACGCTTCTATTTTTCCTCCTACCCACCGTTGCCGTCTTCTACCTTAATTTTGCCATTGCAAGGATGGCTATCATTTCTCTGAAGGCTGGATTCGATACCCTTCTTTCATGCCTGAATCACTTTCCGTTATTCGCGCTCATGTTAAGAATTAAAGATCCAAGGAGACTTCCGGGGGGCATACGCTTCGAGCTTCGTGATGGCCATGGCTATAGTCACGACAAAGCGACTAACGGTGATGGGTTACCACCAACATCAGTCATCTACCTCAAGGTTGGTATTTCCAGTTAGCCACACGCAAGTCAGAAAGAAACACTAACTTGGCCATCAGTCAATTCCTTTGACGTTCCAGATTATGTTCAATCAATACTTTCAGATGGCAAATCGCATTCGAAAACACTACCTATCGCCTAAAGTCTTCTTCTGCTTGCTGACGGGCAAGTTTGTCCCGCCTATCAACCGCAAGAATTTGTATAGTTTACAATACAGCATGTTACCGGCTCGGAGAGCAACCATTTGGGAGATGTGGAAAGCGTTGAATACAGAGATAAGGCCAACGAAGCGAATCCCGCTGCCTTATATCCCACCATTGCCTAATGGGGGGAGAAGAACATCTGCAAATAATGGACGGGCTAGATAAAAGATAGATGTAAGAATTGCTTGAATTAATAACAAGTATATTTAAGTGTATATTGGCTTCCATTCAACATTATTTCGACGCTTACCTCGGTACGATCTTGCTGAATAAGAGGGCAACTGGGCATCGATCGAGTCAGTGTTTTAGTAGTTACCTTGCGGGCGCCTATTCTGACTCGCATTGAACAGTTAACTTGGTGCTCGTCATGAAAATGTTGATCAGGCTAATACCAAGGTATCACACTGTAAGTCGGCTATGCAGCTTCGGTTACAGTTGCTTCCCCAGTCTTATATGCATCAAATCTGGTAGGAATTTTACTTCTTCCAACCCCACCTCCCCGGATTTACGGCCCTCCAAGTGTGTGCCTCCCTTGAAAGGTTGTTTGTTGTAAAGATGGTAGCGAAATCTTGGCGCTTTCGTCTTCTCTCATCTAATGTGAGTGGAATTAACTACGAATTCCTCCACTTGTGGAAAAAGCATATTACCTACCCCATTGCCACTGGGTCTCGATAATGTGTCCGAAGGAAAACTTTCCAAGTCGGTGTAAGTGTTTGTTCTTGTCTCAAAGCTGGTTGCCCAATGATGTAACATTCTCCAATATCTTAGTAGGCAAGGTACTAATGTACTGAACACCACAGCCAAGTTCCCCACGCTGCATGGCGTTGAACTAAGACCAAACTCAACGACCCCAGACCCTTAAAACGTCAAACCTTGTTTTCTCTTAGGCGGAGACCAGAAGAAGGTACGGTATACGGATACTATTGTGTTTGAATTTGTCTCCGCAAACTAAGAATGACGACAAGTTCGTTGATGGCTGGCTGTAAATACGACTTACAAGCCACCTAGAGACAGGGTTTTGGTAACAATATGTACTTGTCAGACATTCAAGGGTCCACTTCCAAAGTCTTGATCGTGGGCTTCTCGACTTCCTGATCGGCCCATCAGTGGGCGGTATCCTCAGGTGCTCTCCATTTCTATATCGCTTCCTCAACTTGGAGAAATGGGCTTTGACCCACTGTAGTCAAGGGTCCAGAACCCTCTCCAGGCCTCTCCGCTATTCAATGCCATTGACAACGACAGTCAACCTCAGCAACTGGTCTAATATATTGACTGATTTACAGTGGTGCCACCATTTCCCAACTACACCACGCTTGCAGCGCACTTAGCACTGCGTTCTCGTCGTCCCACGCCTTGTGACGCCCGCCATTTCCTCACTGGCGAATACCTGTCCTGCCGGACCATCCACCCATTCATCCCGTCCATCCATTTCAACAAGCTATCCCACAACCGCTCAGGGCAAGCTGCTCCACCCATCACCACGTTCAACAGCATCTTCCCGTTCTCGTCGGACCCATCAGGCGGTATTGACGTCACTACCAGCTGCTGGTTCGACGACACCTCAAGTCGTGACCCTGAAAGCTGAGGGAGCACTATTAAAGTCGTACGGAGACGAGGGGTAGCAGCGCATTATCCTGGGGTAGGAGAAGCTAGAGGCGCATATTAGCATCACCTGCTGCGGCTTATTTTACTTCATATCCAGGTAAGTGATTGACACTTTCCTCGGTCTCTCGAACCTGTCATGCATATATATCTCCAAGCTTGGAGAGATCATCCTCGGCAGAGTCTTTTTGTTACGTCTTTCACAAAGGGTGGCATTGGCTTCCCGGCTCTTTGACACATGCTTATTGTTATCATATCTCAATTGCACTTCCACTTTTCTCATGCCTGAACGTATCACCACTAGGATATAAATACTCCCATTCTCGGTCCACCTCTTTGTCACTCCCGTCACACTAGCATTCTACAAGTTTTTCTCGAGCAGAGCTTCACGAAGAGAACTGAGCCAGCAAGCAACTCATATTAACCGTATCTGCAATGGAAACACAGGTTCAGACTGCGAGTCATCCGCACGATCCTTGGGCTGCCACCCATCAGGTCATTTTCCGATCAGCTACGATGGATCCTAAACAACGTTTCTATAACCATTTCCTAGAGAGCGTCACAGGTGAGGGAGGACTTCTAAGGTTAACATAATACTCTGTGCCTAACCTCTGCGTGGCGTAGTTCTCCAAGATCTGGTCGATGAACTACCATCTATTGCCGGTGTCGGTGGTGAGCGCCAGGAAGCCATTGATCACATTCTAGCTAGCATCGCAAAGCTACAAAATGAAGTGTCAGATGCTGCCGACTATACTCCATCTTATGATCGGAAACAGTATTCTGAGGTTAGACTACTGGTTTTTCACCCACAGGCCTCGACTGACACTCATATGCTTTATAGACCATCAAGACTCTGCAGGACAAGCTGAACGAGACACTGACCAAGATCACACCAAAGTCAAAATTTCAATTCCGCCGTAAGACTGATCATGTCGATATGGGCGCTCCTGAGAACGATCCTCGTCTTAGCCCGGGCAGCCATTCTCGTACTAAGCACGACACGACCATTGCCGCCAATATCGCCAACTCTCCCCCAGCGAACAAGGAAGACATTCTTAGCGAATTGCCATCCAAGGATACCTACAAGAACTATAATGAAGAGATGGCTCGACCCGGTCCCTCTTCCCTCCGCAAGCCCAGCTTCTCGGCAGCCAAGAACATTGGTATTTCGAATCACTCAGGCCTGCACATCATTCTACCATCCTCAGCGTCGCGGGCCACCTCTTCGGGCAGTCTTACTGATCTCAAGGGTTGCATCATCGACATGTCAATCCCGACCGCCTCGGGCACGGCGTTCCCTGGTCTCGCTATCAAGAATGTGACTAAGAGTCTCATCGTCGGTGGCCGTGTCAACGGCGCAGTCCACATCACAGGAGTTTCTGATAGCACTATAGTGGTTGTGGCCAGGCAAGTTCGAATTCATGAGTGCACTAACGTTGATATCTATCTGTATTGTGGAAGTCATCCTATCATTGAGGATTGCTCTGGTATGCGATTTGCACCATTGCCCAACGTCTATGTGAGACCCGACCCCGTCTCATTCAAAACAGTTCAACTGACGGCCAAGCAGGTGACCGACGCTGAGGAGCCGGAAGAAAACCAGTGGGATCAAGTGGATGACTTCAAGTGGCTCAAGGCTGGCCACAGCCCCAACTGGACCACTCTATCTGAAAACGAAAGGCTCGATGAAGCACTTTGGAGAGATGTTGTTCCGGGCCAGCCTGGTGTCAGCGTTGAGGAAGCCTTGAAGAAGTTGGGCATTCCGCGGGGGTGATAATGATCATGATAAATGCTCTGTGAGACCAACGAATACGATACGACAGGATGTATGTAGAAAGTAAAGCGCAATCAGGATAAATCTCTTTTTATTTCATGTTAAACCCCAAACGCCCTGCTGAAACCAAGATAATAATTCCAAGGTGAGAAGTCCATCCTAAGTGCCATAGGTGTCCCATAATAATTCATACATCATGACTCCATCTTGTCACCAGCGCCGACATCGTCTTTTCGATCTCTTCCCGTAGCTTCGTCTCTCAGTCTTTGAAGCAACGCTCGCTGCTTCTCGATACGACTTTCAAGGTCACGAATCTCGTCATTCTGTTCAGCAATGGACCGGTCCATGTCAGGCAATTCGCGGACCTGCGCGCGAGCACGCTGCAGCTTGTGTTTCAGGCCATCAGTCGCTCCAGGCACATCTTTGAAGGATAGTGTAGGTCCAGAGGCATTGTGACCAGTGGTTCCTGGCGCAGGCTCCGTAGTAATTCCGGCCGATGATTGAATGCCGGCGCGGACGCGAGCGAGAACGAGAGAGAGCTCGGAGAGGGCGTCCAGAGTATCGGGAGAGAACGTGGGCGGGAGAGCCAATGGGTGTGGACCAGCTGCGGATGAAGGTGCAGATGCAGATGACGGAGACATGGTCTGTCGTTTTATGATACGACTCGAAATCTGCTTTGACCGCTCGAGGGCTCGCTCGGTAAGGATGGAGGGAGAGAATCAGGCGAGGTCGGTGTGGATGCGGTGTAGTATGATGATGATAGGTAGTTTGAGATGAGAGGCGGAGGGAGGGTGTCGTATCTCTCTTACAGACAGCTCCGGGAAATAGGCCGAGTGGATTCTTTCAGCCTTGCATAAAAGTCCCGTAATAGCATCGAGTTTTATCGCAGATGGTGGTGGGCAAATGGAAAAGATCGATTGGGCCGATGGGCCGTTTTGTTGTTGGGTGGACGGTCCGAAAGAGAGGGAAAAAGGGTCAAAGGTTGACAGTGTAGATTCATCATTGTACGGTAGAGATGCGGCTCTATGAAGTGGAGATATACAGTGTCAATACAAATCATGGCTGTTGAATGACATGACATAACCCCCACCACTACTAACGTGTTTCCCTGCAAAATCATCTGTCGTGTCTGGGCCCATCAAATCACGCATCATTTCTTTTACTCAGGACAGGCCCGAGTTGCTCTCCCTTATCCTTATCTTCCTAGAGCCTCTTCTTTATACCTCGTCTATTTCTCCTTTTTCCTGCTCCTTTTCTTCTTTCTTTCCATTGCTTCAGTGCAAGAAAGAAAAAAAAGAGTCAACAAAAGTCATCATGTCTAAGACCGATCAGAAAGCCTGCCTCAGTACGTCGTCATGCCCCGCCCCCTCCATCAACTCCAACACATTTCTATGCCCCGCGATCGCGATAGCAATAGCAATGCAGCTGCGATAGCTTGTCTCCCTGCGCAACGCTCAAAGACTGTTCCTCCAGTTGTTCGAACATTGCCAATTACGCGGCGGCCGGATTGGACCCTTACTTTCTGTTTTATCCTCGTATACCTGGAGTTGGCCTGGCTAATAATGTTACTTTTGCACTCTTATAGTCGTCATTGACGGATGGGGCATTCCCTCTGCTGACAGCCCCAAGGATGGCGATGCCATCACCAACGCCAAGACTCCCGTCATGGACGCTCTCTACAAGGACTCCAACGGTTACACTGAGCTCGAGGCCTCATCGCTGGCGGTGGGACTTCCTGAGGGTCTCATGGGTAACTCTGAGGTCGGACACTTGAACATCGGCGCTGGTCGTGTTGTGTGGCAGGACGTTGTCCGTATCGACCAGACCATCAAGAACGGCGAGTTGAGCCAGAACGATATCATCAAGAAGACCTTCCAGGGCGCTGCTGCTGGAAACGGCCGACTACACCTCTGCGGTCTCGTCTCTCACGGTGGTGTGGTAAGTCATATCATGTGGAACCCTTCAATCAATCTATCAGTTACTTACAGCACAATAGCATGCCAAGCAAACCCACCTCTACGCTCTCCTCAAGGCCGCCAAGGAGTACGGCGTGCCCAAGGTCTTCATCCACTTCTTCGGTGATGGCCGTGATACCGACCCTAAATCCGGTGCTGGCTACATGCAGGAGCTCGTCGATACCGCCAAGGAGATTGGCATTGGTGAGATCGGAACTGTTGTTGGCCGATACTTTGCCATGGACCGTGATAAGCGCTGGGAGCGTCTGGAGATCGCCCTTAAGGGTCTTGTACATGGAGAGGGTGAGGCCTCTGAGGATCCCGTTGCTACTGTGAAGGCTCGATATGAGCGCGGTGGCGACTTTGACCGAGATGAGTTCCTTACTCCCATCATTGTTGGTGGCGATGAGCGCCGCATCAAGGGTAAGATTCACTTGATAGCTTGACGTTTCAAGGGCAATATCTAACAAGCACACAGATGACGATACCGTCTTCTTCTTCAACTACCGATCCGACCGTGTCCGTCAAATCACCCAGCTTCTCGGTGATGTCGACCGATCCCCTCTCCCCGACTTCCAGTACCCCAAGATCAAGCCCCTTGTCACCATGACCCAGTACAAGGTTGACTACCCCTTCGAGGTTGCCTTCAAGCCCCAGCACATGGGCAATGTCCTCGCCGAGTGGTTGGGCAAGCAGAACGTTGAGCAGGTCCACATTGCTGAGACCGAGAAGTACGCTCATGTCACCTTCTTCTTCAACGGTGGCGTTGAGAAGGTCTTCCCTCTCGAGACCCGCGACCAGTCCCAGGATCTCGTCCCCTCCAATAAGTCCGTCGCTACCTACGATCTTGCTCCTGAGATGTCTGCCGATGGTGTCGCCGACCAGGTTGTCAAGCGTCTTGGCGAGCAGAAGTTCCCCTTCGTCATGAACAACTTTGCTCCTCCTGACATGGTTGGTCACACTGGTGTCTATGATGCTGCCGTCATCGGCTGCGAGGCCACCGACAAGGCCATTGGCAAGATCCTCGAGGGTTGCAAGAAGGAGGGCTACGTCCTCTTCATCACTGCTGATCATGGCAATGCTGAGGAGATGAAGTTCCCCGATGGCAAGCCGAAGACCAGCCACACCACAAACAAGGTCCCTCTCCTCATGGCCAACTACCCCGAGGGCTGGAGCCTCAAGAAGTCTGACGAGGGTGTCCTTGGTGACGTCGCCCCTACCGTCCTCGCCGCTATGGGTCTGCCCCAGCCCGAGGAGATGACTGGAAAGTCCCTTCTCCAGAAGGCTTAATAATGATGACAATGATGATCACACACACCTAAAATAGAAGGGTCCCAATGGATGTTGTAGCAGTAGTGGTAGTAGTATTAGCGATTTGTTGGTTGGTTATTGTTGCGCGCGAGTCGACGCAATGGCTCTGGAGTTGGGGAGGGAAGTGCTAGAAGTCATGCTCAACTGCATAGACATAGAATCGAAAGGTTCAAAAGTAGAATGATCAGCAATAGAGAAGAACAATGGAGTTTCTCAAAAACTTGTTTGAACTTGTTTGGCTCTGTACAAGTGTGTGATATGGCCAACTATGGGATCTTCCACCCACATGATTTTCTTGATCACTATATTTGAAACATGAAGATAGCCCGGAAGTTACTAGTCTTTCGGTTCGGTTCAATATTTTTGGTTATATTAAAAATGTACTACGATGGGTACTGAATCTATTGACGCCCTCTCGTTGTAGCCCACCCTATACCTTACTGAAGAGTGGCACGAGGCAATGTGTTCTTATATAATTAATTCTAAGAGTGTTTCCCTATATAAGACACTCTTACTTGACATCGTTAGACGATGGATTGGCGATCGGTTGAAGAGTGGTATGTTGCGAAGGTCGAACAAAGGGTAGTGTCCTAACTTGTTGGGTGTTGAAGGAAGAAGGTGTAGATCTAGCTGCTGAGCAGATCTCACAGCGCTTTTATCTTTGTGAAATTAGGTTCCCAGGCAACCGAGCTTTATGAATCTTAACATTAAGCTAGTGATAGGAGGTGTAAAGTTGACTTCTAAACTTAAAATCTTTAAAAAATTAATAAATATAAGGCACCCTTGTTAGAAATATATTTCAGATTAAGAATTCTTCCATTTTTCAAGGTTAAACCCATACTCTGTCTGGGTCTTAAGTAAATCGTTGAGAGCGATACCTCACTATCTGGAATGATCAATTCTTAAATAATAATCATTCGACTTTCAAATGGCCTCTAGATAAACACTCGAGAAAAAGAATATCTCTCCTCAAGCTCCTTTAACTGACCAGAAGAGAAGTCATGTTCTCTGGTAACACCCAAGGCAAGGTGAGTAAGTATTTTTTTGCAGACTAGGTCCCATTCCACGTTATGAATACCTAATTGCGCCGCAATGAAACAAGACTTGCAGATACGGCCTCAAGTATTGAGTGAAGTCACAAGCATTTCGTTTCAGAGATGGTCCACTTGGCATTTCTCCAAAAGTACAGACAATCATAGGCATTGTATCTCTTTAGCTGGCACAAGGCATCAGGGAGGTCACGACTAGGGTCGGGGGCCAATCAAAATAATTGCGACAATTAGTACATTCTGCCTATACCTAAATTAGTATATAATAGAGGTACTAACAGTCAGTATTATTA